>JAHZMT010004960.1:0-12379 GCA_027743785.1 Sinhomidia bicolor | reverse complement strand
GACAGACGGACAGACAGACAGACAGACAGACAGACAGACAGACAGACGGACGGACAGACATCGTGATTTTAGTAAGTGTCTTCGACACTTAATAATGTAATATGTTATAAAACAATATATAATCAAGTACTTGATATAATTTTCTCATTCAAGCCATATAGATACTTATTATGCCAACTTGAAATGTTATAACTTTATACTATTTACTTGCAGTAGTTGTAGTAGTAGTGGTGGTGGTAGTCTGTCCAAATGATAAACGCGAATCTCATCTTTTCCCAGCATTGCAAACATAACTTATGAGTACATAATACGGGGTGTAGTCACCATACCATAACATAGCAAAAGCGCAGGCAACTCCATAAAATGATATCAGTGTTAGTGCCATTCACGTCGTGACAAGGGCAAACTTTTATTTTTGACTTGCTTGCGCGCTTGAGTCAAAGTCAATTTACAAAATCATCGTGTTCATCTATCCTTTCTCATTTTTTAAAAAAAAAGTTGACACAAAGTTTCGTCACCGAATGTATTATTCAAAGTCAATATTGTCTACAAAATGTGGAGATGATTATTCATGCTTCATACTATGTTATAACAATGCATAATATACATCCTAGCATACCAATTTAAATCCATACATGCCTCTAAACGCTGTACATTTATTCTCCATGAATGCTGGCCAACAGTTGAAAGGGAAGAGAGCGAGATACCTGCAGCGTGCAAGATTACTTGACTGGCGCTTGCCATGAACTGATTGTGTGTTTTTAAACCACATGGGGCTTACACACATGTACGCTACCCTACAGTTATTATTATGTTTATGATTTGCTCTTCTTATACCACCATTAGTTTGCACAGCTTTTCAAAATCTGGGTCTGTTTTGTGCAAAGTAAATCCTATCAACCCAGCTGTGTGTGACTTCCACTTCTCCATTCTTGTTTACCGTTTACGTTTGCTTACTTACGCCTCCCCACTTTTCTCATAATTCTGTCTGTCATAAGTACAGTACACCATCCAGCATTTGTGTTATTTTTACACACACACACACACACTAAACTTCATGATCTTTAATTAATTGTTAATGGTGCATGCACATATAATAATGGAGCATCAGTTTGGACATTGCACTTTCGCTTTATTGTAATAAAAAAAGTCTTCTTCTTTCTTCTACAATGGCCATAATAAATGTTATCGAGTTTTTACCAGTTTAGCAAGCACCTCGTATATACCTATATATACATTTATAAAGTGCAAACAACAAACCAAACGAAAAGCATCTTGCGAGTAAAGAATCACGTACGAGTGTGCGGTGCATAGGTTACGTTATTATCATTGTGAGTGAACCTTGTTGCATTGACGACGACGACACCGATGATGATGTGATAGCAGTAATGCTGCTGCTGATGATGATGATGTTTAGGATTTTTTAAATAGTTCATTCACGTACTCAAGTTGTTGCAGAATACTAATCCTTCCCCATAAACCAATATTATGCACACACACACACAAAGATGTAGTCAATCATGGGCCATTATGATGATGATGTGCACAATGCCCATGATGCGTACACAACGCAACACTGAACACTGTACCTAGTCACTATGCAACTTTGTTATTATGACGATGATGATGTGTCTATACTGTAGTTAGTTAGAATAGATGTGGCGGTGGTGGTGTCTGTGATATGTGCTGGCTGCTCTTTGTTGTATGTATGCATGCATAAATATGCTTTTTGAAGTCAACTCAAAAATATCCTAAGCCTGTAGAAATACTAAAAATAGTTCCTCACTTGAAGACTTTACAACTTTAACCAGTTTCAGTTTCAATCCGAAAATTGGAGTTTACATTCAAGCTCCGCAATCACTGACTAAAAAACTGCTGAGTGCAAAACTTCACGGAAAAACCATCATTCTGTCATTGTGTAACATGCTTCGCAAGATTCACTGAATGGATCTACTAACTTTGTATAGTGCAAGCAGCAGTAGTAGAAGTTGCTGTTTGTTAGCAGTATACATACATACATGCATACATACATACATATGTGCATATACACTACAACACAACTTTCATAATATAAACTTCTCAAATAGACGCGATTAAATTTCACTGTCTGTCTTGTTGCTTTTTTTGAGGTAGTTAGTTTACACGACTTACCTACATATCAAACCACTATGCTACTACTGCAAAATGCCTAATTTTTATTCATCATCTTCGTGCGTGGATCTCTGTGTTTTTCTCATCTTTTCACTACTCACTTAGCAGCTAGTAGCAGCAGCAGCAGCACATGTCTATCTATACCACGACGACATAAGGAAATGGAAACACAAAAAAATACTAAAGTTATATACCACCACCGTACTATTATTGCCTAGCGCCAACTCCCGTTATACAGACATCGTTATCCCATTCTAATAGGTTTCTCCGACGACTTGGATTTTCACAAGTGTAATATTCTAGTTCTAGCTTTAAATATGACGCTGGCAAAAAATACTAATATACATACACACATACATGCATACCTGGGTAGTTTAGACATATCGCCATAAAAAAATTTTCTCATATGCAAGTAAAAGTTTGTTTGTTGTTTGTAAGGAAAAGTAAAGTAACTCATCACATCACGGCTTTTCAAGCCATCATTTAGGACGGTGAAAATCATAACATATCAACAGGGGAGATGAACATGAGAATATTATAGGTATGCAATAATATATGCTTTGCAAAATAGTCCTTCTTTTTTTCATTTCCATATAGTCACTTCGTCGTCACACCTTTAGAGCCACACACAGTAATGCGGTCCATTTGCAGCAGCAGCAGCAACAACATCATCATCATCATATCATAACTACTGTATTTCTAAAAAGAACTGCTGTTGTAGTAAGGCAACTCCAACCGACACAAAATCAACTACAGTTATGAAGGAACAGTGATGATGAGTACGTATTAGTACGACGATAAACTTAACTTTCATTTTCTCCCTCTGCTACATGCGTGTCCGTTTGCAAGAAGATACTCAAGAAGTACAAACTTTGTATTTGGTGTTCTTTTCTGATGATTCTCATTGAAATAAAACATGTGTACACTGCGCACACACCACCACCACCAAGACCAACCAAACCTACCATTACAATCACAACAAGAGTACTCGCTGATTGAAATGGAAAGATCTGAGCCAGTTTTGCACTGCTGCTAGTAGTGTCTATATAATAATAGTTGGTTGGAGCATTTTGTACTGTTAGAAGAATATTACGAGTGGACATGTAAGCCAAATTGCCAAAACCGTCATTAGGTACATATGTGCATACACACACACACACGCCAGTATTCCGTTTAAAGGGTGAAACATGGAACTTTATAGTTCGTCATCGTATTTCCCCGAATACGGATCACTAGTCTTGAATTCAACCATCATTATTTCTAACAACATGATAAAGATAAAACATGGCCATTTCTGCACACATTTTGAATAGCAATTTGAGCAATATAATGCTGCGGAAGCGTTTTTCAATGAAAACGTGGGCAAAATAGGGTTTGATTTTTCCCCATCGCCGATGCATGTTCTCGTCATGTTTTTCTTGTTTAATGTAATTTTATTAACAAATAAATAAACAGAGAACCCACTGTATGCTGCACCCATAAATACGAAGCTGAAAAATTTGCAGAGGTTTTCGATCAAGTCTGTTTTCCCTACAAACTGCCATGAAAGATTTTCTATTCGCCCCAGCATCATAGGATTTGTTCGCTCTCTGGCAAAAAAATCAACTGAACTCTTGTCATTATTGAAGTACAGCCTTCAAACTTTTCAAAGTAGAGTTCTCTCAACCAAACGACATCTGACAGGAAAGAGTACGTCGACAGACGAACGGACAAACGTGTGGAATAGCTTGCTTTTTGAATTCAACCAGTAATAAATATATGTTCATTTTTCAAAATTGATACTAGGACCGCACAGATATTCTCTGGAAATAAAATGAAACAAGTTATATATTTTTTTTCTACAGACATCCAGGCACGCTCATCATTCGTTTCGTACGTTTACTAGTCCAATGAATAATTGTGGCGATAAATTGCTACACAGTGACTGAATTGAACCCACAAGTCCAGGTGTCTTCTTGTATCATCTTTCATCGGCATCCCAGAAATTGTAGACAGTTTCATCATTAACATGCAAAGGGCAAGTATACATGACACTGACACGTAACGTATCGCGTTAGATGGCATAATAAAAATACCACACACCTACAATAATCACCATCATCTCATGTACATAACATCAACCAACCCGGTTCACAACAACAATGAAATATAAAACATGCAGCAATAACGTAATTTAATCAATGGCTTATATGGTGTCAAATGACTTTTATGAAAACCAGTGCTACATTTCGCAGGAAGACGTAAAGTGAAAATCCAGTTCCCTTTTTTTCTCAAGTCATGTGAGTCATGCAGTTTATTCATAAAATGCTTAGAACGACAACAATAATTCCCAATCAGTCAATGTTTCACATTTTTTACACGCAGGACCAAAAAAAACTTTTAAAAAAATAAATGAATGATAATGATGAGATGCGGCATTGCAGTACATTGAAGGTAACGAAGAAATAATAATTTTATACATCTTTTTTTATTTGCCTAGTTAGGTATATGCATGTGCAAGTAACTCAAAGTGAACAAAACAACAATAATAATATATGGCCACGGGGATAGTAAACTTGTAGCTGTTGCTGCAGCTCTCATTTTAATAATAATCTTGAGGAGATGTACCACAGTTTAATGTAGTCGGATCTGCCACAAAAAAGTAAACATAAAGTGTAAGTCTTTTGACTGGTGCAACATTTTTTATGTTACGGCTTTTTTGCAACTTTAGCTGACTCTAGAAGGCACACTATTAAAACTGCTCCTTATTTGCTATGCCACAAAAACTACGGAGTACGTACAACCCAAACTGCTGTTAGATCGCCTTTACCTCTCTCTCTCTCTCTCTCCTCATCCATTTCATATCATCATCTCCATTCCATATCGAACAACTACTTTAACTCTCAACTCAACAGAAACCGTTTCTCTTCTACAAGCAGAAAGCTGAACATTATAACGTGTACACGAGCCTCACATACACATATACAACTATCATCATATACCTACCTAGATAGCAACACCGAACGAAAGTAAGACACGACTGAATGTACCATTTTGCCATCCTCCAATCTGTGTATATCTGTCTTCATGTTTTTATGTGAAAGCCATTATTATTATTATTACATTCGGCGACTCACTATTACTGCAACAAACTTCATACAAGTTGGGCGTAACCCAACATTATCGGCTAGATGAAAAACAAGAAGAAGAAGAAGAAGAAAAAGAAAAAACCTCTACCAAGCGGAGATAAACCCTCTTTTTTCTACTTTGAACTGATCACCTACGCATCACTAACATTCAAAAAAGTTTAGGATCCTCCCTCACAAGTATAAAGAAATGATAAGATGTGTGTATGCAGGTGTTAATTTATTCAAGGGAATTTATGTGAGCAGATATAATCGTCCCTGTCGAGGAGTGAGTTAATATAGTCAAAAACGTCCAAATATTGTACTTTTTGTGTGCTATAAAAAGGTAGGCATCATCATATCACCCTCTATTCTATATACAAACTTATTTACATCAAACGACATCATCATCATCATCATAGTAATCAAAGAAGCTGGTCATTTTTCTTTGCTTTGTTAATACGTCAAAAGTCAACAAGGAGAAAATCTAAATAGCAACAAATCGATTAAGATGTAAAAAAGAATACTCCAAATATAGAAGTTACATATATTATTATCAAACCAAAACTATTAAACTGAACTCCACTTTTACTACTTCTCCACGACACCTGATGATAATAATCGGTTGTATTGTATTACTACTACTTTATAATAATAATAATGATAATAATATGCATGTATAATGTTGAATTATAATAAGCAAACTACTTTTTAAAATGCAATTGTGCACTGCCACTACTGCTATCATAGTACCATAGCAAATACTTATAGTAGTAAAGAGCCTAAAAAACCGAGCTATTGTTTGCTGTTGCGAGACACATTTAATAATGACTCATTCAAACATGAGTCATAGTTTTTTGAGGAAAATCTGGAGTAGTAGTAGTGAGTGTGTGTGTGTGTATGTCGTGTGTTGATAAGTTTTCTGCAATGTTTATCATTAATTAGCTCATCCTTCTAGTTTCAAACCTGATGTAAACTTTAAACTGTGCTGTGAAATATTCCCATTAATCTTTTCACTTTAGGTAGCTATATGTGTATACTAATATATTTATATATGATGTAGAACAAGCTGCCTGGTGTGTTTTTACATCAGACAAAAAGTACACACAACACTCAAATTTAATCATGTCACGTTTCATTTAATCAATCTTTGCAAAAGCGTCACTGACAAATGCCAAATGAATACGTAGGTATTATATATATAGTTTAATGAGTATCATTCTTTCACAAAAGCTATTGGCAATGGTAATAAACAAAATTAATAAATAAAATAAGTTCAAGTTCGCTCATCTCATTTATTTTATATCTCTGAGAAAGCTACCGTATCTCGTATTACCATAATGTCTACGTAAGATAGAGAGTAGGTAATAATAAAATTGAGTGCAACTAGGTATATTTATTGTAAAAGAAAACAAAGCAATCAAATATGCATCTACACGGTCTCCTCTTTAAACATTTTGTCCACTACTCTTTATATTCTCTACTTAAAAGGAACAAGAAAGTCGCAAAAATTCACTCTTAATGATGATACAATGCATTGTTGGAAATTGAAGATCATTTCAATGGCGATGGCGACAACAAACAACAGCCAGCCAGAGAAGAAGAAAAAACGAGTCAGTCATTCACACTTGGCATGGCAAAATATAGTTGAGGCACAAGTACCGTTACTACTTGCCTGTTCAATCCACAACTCAATCCTCGTCAGTCGTCGTCATCGTCATCATCTTCTTCTTCAACAACATCAACTATCTGTGCACATCATCTCCCTCGCCAAACATTCACATCATCATCACAAGTTTGTTTAGTTGAAACCACATTAAAGAAACTGCCATGACTTTTAAGAATACATGCTTGCAATATTGGTCGTGCCCGTGCATAAAAAACACTTTATGCTTAACATGACTCCAACTGACTAGAGTAACCAGCGGCGGCAGCAGCAGCGGGGCCAAAAATTATATGTTCATTTCTTACTGTGTTGTCTACTGTATCATTTCTATTATCTATGAATTATATGCATTGCAGACTACTATTTCAAATGAAGCAAACGAGATTACTATTGCAAATAATATTATGAATGACGGATTGACCATAGAAGAGTCCAGTAGTAGAGTTTGCTTGTAGTTTCAGACTGCACACACAGAGATGCAGCAACAAAAGAACAAATTGCATATATATATATTAGTAGTAGTAAGCGCATAACGTGCTGAACTTTTTTGTTTGTGCATATGAATTGAATGCAATTTTTAAGCATCAATGTACGTACATCAAGTCGACTCACACACACATGCATATTATAATACCTGTATGAAATTTCAAGTTTTTAAAGTCGTTTTTGTGGAGGTATATAACGAGATATAATCATGTTCCAAGAAGACCGACACATGCACAGATAATACATTCACACTTTGTTGCATTATGCAGCGTTGCAGCAAGTGTTGTGATTTTATCTGCACAATCTTCGTTTATCACGGATTTACGAAATCGCACATTTTGTCGGTTGGATACTAATGAACTTTATGTATTATTGCATCAGATATTAAATTGTAATGATTATTTTATTTAAGTAGCCAAGAGGGACACAAACTTGTGCCACAATGTTGTATAAAATATTTTGAAGTTTTCAGTGATATGATTTTTTTAATGACTTTTGTAAGCTGGGAAGTAAGCGTGAAAAAGAAATGAATACCTTGCAGTTTTTTTGCGTTTAATATGCTTGTGCTTTGACGTAGGTAATTAAATATCGTAACTAGTGTGATAAAGTTGAAAAGCGAGGAACTGGTTGTTTGATTGTACTTATATGGGTAATAACATTGAAGAAATCAATATACAGAAGACTTTAATGTGGTACCCATGATTAATTTACTGTTACCAGTTTACAGATAGTAGCAAGCGCATTTCGCTTGGCTATAAAAAATTGAAAAGGAATGAGTTTAAAGGACAGGTAATTTAGTTTAAAATGATCCCTGTAATTGCATCAATTAGTTTATTAATGTCAAAGGCCTGTTAGTACGCATATATATCAAAATTGATGTCTGTAAAATGTGTACACATTATATCACGGAACAGCAATTCAGCGCGGCTGAGAGATGATAATATTCTGCTGAGGGATTGGGATTTGGAAACTTCGGGATAATGAAGAAAATAGGTTTTGCTAAAATTTAGAAATTGAATTAGGAAGTAACCATGTTATGTCATCAAAACTATCATCTGATAACCTTTTTCAATATGTATTTTGTACCGCAGTGTATATAGTGTGGGAATAGAATGAGATGGAGAATAGAATTACGCTGCTCAGTTCAGTTCAAGCTCTAGAAACAAAGTTGCTGTTGCTTCTGCTTGCTGAAACTTGTTGATCAAGAGCTGCCATTTCCATGTAAGTAAGCCTTCCAGCCTTATGTACACTTTCCATTTCCTGAAGTGAGCAGTCTACTACCGAAAGCGCTCACAGAGGAATACTGTCTAGCCTACACCAAGTATCATTATCATCATCATCGTAGTATCACCACGTTTTCCCTTATTTATTACACGGCGTCACCTCATGAAATGAAAATGTGCGAATGCAATTAGCAAAACTAATCAGCTTGAATGTAATTTTACGGTGTGAAATTTATTTCCTCATAAAAGCAAGCAATAACTAACTAACGAAAGCTCATAAAATACTTGATAGCGAATAAATGGGTTGTTTATGGCAGTAATTGTTTGTAAACTCACAATGAATTACAACTCCATTATATGTATATAATTTTTTTCATAATCTAATTATTACTATCACAACGGGTTGACTACGGGAAAAATTTAAACCTTCGGTGACCCGTTGTGGCGATTGCAATTAAACAATTAAATGCCTTCGTCGATTTAATCTTAATCGGCTATCATTAGGTTGTAATTGCGTCTAAAGTAGTAAATATTTAGCAAGAAAGTGTTTACTGGTGGTAAATATTTAGGATAGGGAATAACAAACAGCTATAAATTTTTTTGGTAGTTTTAACATCCATGAAAGGAATACCAATTGATATTATTTTTTTGATTATGTTCATTCAAACAATATAATTTGATCGGTAGTTATATAAAGTAACCACCGACTATCGTTCGTTCAGCTAGCTAATGAAATGAAATGCTCGTTTGTGAATTAACAAGATGACCACTTGAAATGCTACAATTTGTCAGTTTAAGAGCCATTAAGGCAAAAATTAGGCTTACTTGGTAACCACCTATGTTGAACTCCAGTATCGTGTTGGTTTGTTCAGTTCAAAACTGAACGCTGTCCGTCACAGAAAATGAATTTTCAAGCCGTCTAAGGATATAGGAATATTTAAAAACAGTTCAACTGTAGTCTCACAGCTATTATTATTATAAATGCAAAATTGTTGAATTGTTTTTTGAACTATTGAACTAGTGACAGTGAGAAACCACTGGTTGCTATTTATTTATTTAATCAGTTTTTATTCACAGTATTATGCGATAATAAAGTACAATAGACAATATTCAAAGTTGTTTACACGTGTGTTAATTTCCAACGTCCTTAAACTTTATTACAATCCTTTATGTTTACAGTTTATTTTGGTCTAATTGCTTATACAAACAATTGACATTTTCTTCACGCTCGCACGTGCATCAAATTATCTGTTTAATTTTTAAACAATGTAAACGATTCGTTTCTAGGTTCACGCTTCAAAAGTTGCAGAATAATCTGGCTCTGTAGCTGATGTACTACCGATGAAACAATTTAAATTACGTTATGACAACACAAATACTTGAACTTGTACGACATTTACATGGCACGATTAACCATTCATGTATTGATTTATTATTAAGGATTGTCCTAACCAGCGTCTTGTTGTCACATTATATTAATTTGGCTGAAAATGAACTGTTGCATCAGCAGTAACCTGTCAGAATCACAAAACACTCATTTACAAAGGTTTCCACTTTCTGGATTCTGATTAGTTGCAAATTTTCTTGAACCGACAATAAATAGCATCTTCAAGTCAAAATCTTTCTTTTTTAAAATTTCTCAAGGAATGTTGTTGTAGGTTGGTTGTAGTGTACCACGCACAGTGTTTAAAGAAAAACAATCATTAGTGTCATCTTACTTACACGGCAAAACTCCATCAGTACTCATTTTCACTTTACTGCAGTCAGTTTTAAAAACAAGAAAATTAGCTGTTTACACATCTACGCTGCTAGTAGTAGTAGTACAACTGCAGCAAGAAAAGTAACCACGATTAAGGTACCACCACAAAACATCAGCGTTTTTATTTTACTTTGTTTGACTCTCATCAGCGTACCAACCAACTCAACAACAACTTAAACATCGACTCACTTTCAGCGTCAGTAGTAAAATAACTTGCTTTTATGTTGCTATTTTGTTTCTCCACTTGTTTTCTCGAGCCACTTGACAAGCTCAATGCTTAAATTTGCAAGCTAATTAGTTTTATTGAATCGGTGGGTCTCCCTCCAATTACATCAACTGTGTGGCACAAGAGTCTCTCAACTGAAACCACTACACATTTACAATTCCGTTGTCACAACAATGCTCTGACGACAATAGTTATAATAATGAGCATTATCATCATCACCTACACCACAACAAATTGTAATCCAGTTTACTTCTCCTTCTCCTCCTCCTCCTTCTTTACACCAAACTTGAAATTCAAATCAATAATCAATTGTTTGTAGACACACACACAAACACAAACACACATTTACCTATACGCAATGCACACAAAAAAAACAAATCGGCCAGAGAGACACTATATACTACACGGTGGTGATTGGTAAAAAAATATTAAAATTAACTGACTGAACAAACAACAGAAAAAAAATTTTATATCTAGATTAAAAAAGGGAACTTGAACAGAAGAAAGAGAGAAACAAATAAATAAACTACTACAACCAACGTCCTCCTCTCTTTTCCTCAGAGCAGCAAACTAGAGTAAAACAAACAGCCAGCGAAACGAAAAAAATATATACTATACCCAACCAACCAACCAACCAACCATCCAACAACAACAGCAGAAGAGCAGCTCTAGCAGCTCATCATCAACTTAATGAATCGGCAACAGCAACAACATGATCAAGGTAAGTGATGTGATGATATTGCTGATCGCTTATTGTGTTCTATCTTCTCTGCTTTTTTACTAGTTCTCTTCTCTCTCTCTCTCTTCTGCTGCTGGCCTGGCGTGCTTCTCCAATAACAAAACTATTATACTAACCAGCATAAAAAAATCTACTTCTACAACTACTATTCTAACTATGTATCTTTTACTCCAACCGCACTTTACTTTGACTTTGCTTGTTGTGTGTCTGCTGAAAAAAAAAATCTGTATCTTGCTCTCTGATGGGTTTTTTTTTCTTAAAAAGAGCGACACAGACACAGAGAGATGAAGATGATGCGTTTGAGCTTTTTTTCTCATATAATTTTTTTAAAAAAAAACTTGAGTATAACTACGGTGACAACGAGTAACACAAGGCATTATGCATTATTATTATTATTATTATTATTATTAGATAGGCAACTTGGTAGTTTGTTTGTTAGTTAATGTTATATTATTACATATTATATACTTCTCCAAAGCTTCTTTGCTTTTGCTGCTGCTGTGAGGAGAAGAATGCTCGTATCAACAAAAACAATAACAACAGCTTTTTCTTCTACATAGTACAATGATGCAATGTGAGTTTCACTCTGACTGACTGACTTGTTTTTTTTCTCTGTTTTTCGCTCTCTCTCTCTATCTGTCTCTGTATGCTTGTGTTATTACTTTTTCCTCACACCACCACACCGCTTCCTTACTTTTTTGAGACTTTTTTTTAGCCAAACGAGCTCTCTATGATACTCTCTTGCTGGATACTACAAGATATAGCTTTGGTTGAGAGCAGTGTAAGAAAAGTGAGTGTTTTTTATTGAAAAAAAATGTAACGTTGTTGGTTGGAGAGAAGAAGAAAAGAGTGTGTGTGAGCATTGAGCAAAGGGAAAACGATGATGAGTCGTCCATGATTTTTATTTTTCTCTGCTCTTTTTCTAACTTGCTTTCTTGTTCTCTTCACGGGTTAATGTTGTTATATACCATGCTTTATAAAATATTATGCTTATCTGACAATGATATTAAAGGTGATTACTGTTG
>JAHZMT010004959.1:0-12157 GCA_027743785.1 Sinhomidia bicolor | reverse complement strand
AAAAAAAGGAATCCACGAGTAAAATTATCTTTTGAAATATAACCACAAGGCCGACTCATAAATAATCTTATTATACGCCTTGAGCAAATATACCGAGTGCATTAATGTGCACGCGTTTATTTGGTTTGGACTCTGGAAATTGTTGCCGTACGTACGTATTGAGGGTATCGACAGAGAGGAAAGGTTTTTAAATGTAGATTTACATACCTGTATAAAAAAAGAAAGGCACGAGAAGATGGTATGTAGTAGCAAGTCTGGAGAATGTGATCACGTAAAATTATATTCGTAGTATCAGAGCGTCGTCATCATCATATCATTACTGCTGTACTCTACTCATTCACGTGAGGGACTCAGTAATCAATCGATTTATCGGAATCTAAAGATTCTGGAAATATTATCATAAATAGGTAAACCGTTATTCCCTACGGTTACGTTTACGTACTTACAATCAACCACGTAAAAAAAGTCGTGTATGCTTAAAGGGATATTGACGAGAATGCAATGTATACATTTCTACTATTTTCTACTGCTATCAACTACCAATAATGTTGCACTAAATACCATAATATTATTGCCAGTTATGTAATAGTGATAATGCAGCATACAAATTCTGCTCACTGCAGAGTCAAAAATTACTTTTAAAAGCATGACTATCTGCTGTACTGCCGATGGCATTATTAATCGATACAAACTTTTTTATACGCTTAATTTTAATGTGTACTTTTTCTTTTCTATTTTTTTTCTATAAAAAACCGTTCTACAGGTATGTGAGGAACAGAGGTGTGATGAAGCGGTTTTCCCACTAGCAGTTGGAATTCTTGACCAATTCCTCTCCACATGCAACATCAAAAAGGAACAACTTCAAATGATCGCTTGTGTGTGTCTTCTTTTGGCTTCAAAATCTCGACAGTGTAACCATTTCTCTTTGGAGCTTCTGTCATGGTACACGGACAACAGCGTTTCTGTGCAGTCTCTACGGGTAAGCCATTAAATTATGGATTAATATGATAATTTCGAAAACCAAGCAGATCAATTTGTCGCAGCAGCGATATTCCTTTTGTCGCGCTTCTCTGCGTTTCTAGCATCACTTCTTATTTCCCACAATTTTTACATTTAACGCTTCTGACATTAGTATATTGTCCTACCACCTGTCCTCACTCTTCAAGTTTTTTTTGTGGTTTAATGTGTAAATACCTATCCTATCTGGCACACATATTATTATAGTCATTATTGCATAATGTTGAAAACTAAAATCTTCTTTTCTGGAGTACTTGTGCCTTGTGTAAAATGTTCCTAGCGATAAATTATACAGCAAAGTTTTTCGATTACAAGTGCTTTTCCCTTTCCTCAAGTCTGTTCGGTTTATGCTTAACTATTCATTCAAAAAAGTAAAGTCATATCATATATACCGTTTTTTCATCTCATCCGCTTATATCACCATTACAATATTGCATTGTCTTCTAATTGACCATCTTCCGTTCCTCCACCTTCTTTGACAAGCTTGAGCAGGAACGGAACTAAAAAGATATATAATATGAATGTACGAGTACCTACCTACCTGGTTGACGTTCTACCTGCCATGCTAAAGGGAAAGCTTGTTGTTGTTAGAACACAATAATGCAACCATAACAATGTAGCTGTTCTCCTCTTGTCTGCTATCTGTGCAAACAACACACACCTTCCTTCTTACTCGTCGTCAGCAGAAAGAAAAAGTAAATTTGACGGCAAAGTAAACTGGAAGTTGATTTCCTCCTGTTATTTCTTCAAACCACCCCATTTTTATGTCATGGTTGTGTGAACTCACAACAACAACACTGTCATTATTGTACTTTTGTTATGCCAGCCAGGCTGTGAGGTAGATACCCTTTGACTTGAATACATATCCACCAGAATAATATAATAAAAAAATATATTAAGAATGTACCTAAACCCTTTTCTTTGCAAACGGCGTCGTATGTGAAATAGTTCAGTCAGTCAGTCAGTCAGGCTATTTTACAGAAGGCACAGGTGAGAAAGATAAATATTATCTACATACGCATTTACATCGAGATTAGTGCTCGTGCTCCATATAAAATTTGTTGCTCGGATGGAAGTAGTCCTTCTTTATTTTTAAAAATGTTTGATGAAATGCATCAGGTATCCCTACCACCTTCGCTATATTATTCCCCATTAAAGTGTAACAACTTTTCATGGAAATGAAAAGTTACAACACATGTCCAGCGCCCTGCGTCTCCTGTAATTTTAAATGAAATGCACCAAAAAAGGCAATTTATTTTGCTGATTGCAGGCTTTAGTCTTTTTAGTGTATTGAAATAAATAGCTGGATCATCTATTCGTCGCTAGATAGAACAGTTTTACTCGGTTTTTGATCATCATCTGTCATGACGTCCAAGTAACTGTGTAGATATAATAAATACATGATATACCGGTTTACCTACATCTCTACTGACTTACATTTTTAGGAGGGTCAAAACGCAAGATGTTGCGAAAATGACGATGAATTCTGTATAAAAATTCAAGTCAATTAAAACATATGCCGTTTGGCACAAAAAATTAGCTTTTTGGCTGGACAAGATCATCCTTTGTAAGGCTTCAAGGCAACATTAAATTTCTCCTTGAACTCATAACCAGCCACCTTCTGACACGAAATAGCTGAGGTGGTTCAACTTGTAAAAATTGAATCTAAATTGCATACGTTTTAACGGCATTCGTAGAACATTGTAGTGCTCTTCTATCACCACCACCACCACGACGGCATGTACAGTGTGCAGAAGGTGCCTTAGACTGGGGACGAGAATGGAATTATTGTGTAAATATAATAGCAAATAAGTATTTTGCTTGATTAGCCCTTTTGTTTGCACTCGGAATATCTCTGAATTTTGTCTGGAGTAATTCTGCACAGCTGGTTTATATATATTTATATAGTTTATTTCAATATCATCATCATGAATCATTGGCCTAAGTTTCTTTCAAAATTTATTCCAGTAACCCTCTCTTTGTTCAAACAATAAATAAAAAGTTGTTGGGGTTACGTTCTATTCAAGCTGGTGTAGTAGTAGTAGCAGGGAGCACCCAGTTCAGTTCATCATCATCATTGCTGTAAGGACAGGAAGTTGCAGCACCTACATTATAAATGCAATCTATTGAAGGCGAATATTTAAGTGTCGGAGAGGAAGGATGAAGGAAAGAGTTTTTTATGCTTGTGAAACGATGGGACTACTACATGACAGCAGTAAGGGAGACTAGTGGAGACTTGCTTGCTGGGTAAATAAAATACTAAAAAAATGTATGAAGGAGGGCTGTTCAATAGGTAGCCAGACAGGGGCTGTTGGCGATCTTGATCATGAACTGTACATTACATGATGGATCATGATGTGCGACATGCAATGCACCACTCACACATCACATGATGAGAGGAATATTATGATGACGATAATGGAAGGAACCTGGTCATTATGAACAGTACATTGACACTTTCGTTTCATACTTTTTTTATCATGGGAACGCCAGGATTGGAGGGTTTTAGAATGAAGACCCTTCTTCGTTCCGCTCACTCAAACATTCCCTGCTTTCTTAATTCGGAGATAGATGAAGTACACGTAACTCATAAGGTGCCATCATCGTGTATTTTTTAATATATTTTTTAAAAATGAGGCCAAGCCTGGATAGTGACGATGATGATGATGACAATGAGAGCTAATTATTAGTGAAAAAGTGACGAAAATACTTTCCAGTTAGTAGAGTGTGTAATTTAGCATATCCCGTTGATGGTCCAATTTGAAGGGGTTCGTGCATGCAAATCAAAATAAATAGAAAAAATATGTTGATGAAGGCATCTCTGGACGAAGCGCCTTGTGGGAAAATTCAGCCTTACACATAAGTACACGAACGAAAGGCTACATAAGTAGGTAGTGTTACCTCGGCGCAGTACGATAGAACGCTGTATACTAGGTAGGTATTACAAACTGGTGTGCTTAGTATTTAAACAGAAACTTGTGGAGAAAAAAAATCTGTCTAGCTGTTTAAACTTGTAGTTTGGCCACAATAGCAGTTTCTCCAGTAGAAGAAGTTGGCACGAGATTCGTTGTTTCTATTTAATTTTAAGCTGTCATGTGGCATCCTGTCTAAAACTCATATTCCTAAAGATGCTTCATTAAATCAAGGTCTACTCCCAAAGTGCAAAACTTTCTCATGAGATATCATTTATATCATCCCTATATCTCAAGCTAATCAAACAGTTGTGGTTTTAAAATAAATATAAATAAATAGGCTTCATTGTTTGTGGAAGGGAGGAAAGTCGCAACCAAAAAACAAATTCTGATCCATTGATATTTTGTTTTCAAATCGAGTTATAAAATTATACAGAGGAATGAATGAAAACTTGGGATTATTATCACCAATTGCAATTCTACATGTTCTCTCAAATGGGGCAATGAGAGAATTTAGAACCTTTTGTTGATAGGCACAAATGTACGTACGCGTACGTAAGAAGAAGAAACTTTTGGCTTAATGACGCCAAATCGATAATTACCTACCAGTTCACTCCAATTTTTGTTTTCTACAGAGAAATACTCTGAAAAAAAACACAAGTGCTCGAGGCTCAAGCAAAAGCCCCTTTGCGGTTAGTCAGCTTGCCAATAAAATTAGCTGCTGATAAGGTAAACAAAGAATGGTTCTTCTTCATACAATATATTATTCACTTCACACGTGAATACGAAAAAAAGAACGGCATCATGTGTCATACGAATCGAGTGGGATGAAGTGAGTTAGAACTTGGAAGTGAACTGGATGAACATATGTTCCTCCAAGCAAGCAGCAAACTAGTTCAGTTCAGAGAAAAAAGGAAGTTGAAGCTGACTTGAATATTCACACAGGCAAAAAATTTACACGTTACATGTCCCTATACCTATAAACCTTGAATTTGGCCGATGACTTGGTCCTTCCGTTCTGGTCTTTCTTTGTTTGAAGAAAGCCAATCTCGACATCTACATTTTACTGTATGACAAGACAAACTTACATTAAAATTGGAATGACGCTATTAAAACGGATAAAACAAAGTAGACGATATTATTCATATGGATAAACTTGCTCATATGCATACAATATGTACATATATAGGTACACATGTGTGCGAGAGGAACTTTTGTATTAAAATTATGCACACAATTTTTTTCTGAATGAACAGAGAAGAGGATTTAAGTCATGTAAATGTAGTTACTAGTAAGCCTAGAGGTAATACTTTGAGCCAAGCCAACTAGCAGCGATAAGCCCTGCATGCAAGCATGTGACTAGTGACTAGGGATGCGTAGCGTAAATGAAGCGGATGGATGGGGCAAAAAGGAAATGGTTCATAATGGAAGAAGAAAGACTTTTGCACTGTATATATAAAATATTTATAGCAGCTTTTTATAAACGTAAGTATCATTGTTATTTTTCTTTTCAACATGGCTGCTGTCTTGGCCTGGCCACTTGTCCACATTAAAAACATGGTATATAACCCACCAAGGTTTATTTTTTAGCTGGAGAGACGGAAAGGAGTGATGATGCATGTAGCAAACTACTTATTCTGTAACTTGAGAGGAGCATATAAAAATTCACTCGTTTAATAATTATATACTTTTTGCATACGGACATCTGCCTGGAAAATATTACTTGTAATGCTTTCCCTTTAGCACAGAGCCTTCTAAACTTTATTTCAACAGCATGCACACACCCCATTGTGACCAGTCGACCTTAACCAGAATATCCGTTTCTCTGGCTTGTGTAGTAATAATGAGGCTGGTTCTACTGTAGCTTTAAGTAGCGAGTCCTGTTTCGTCTTCTTATTTCCTTAATTTACCTGACTTTACTTTTACCATATATTCGGCACTCATCCGGTTTGCTCATCCTTTCATTATTATTAGCCCTCTTGATAATATTAATCGTCACGTCCCGTGTGCTTCTGTATTATTTGCTCATATGTATATCTTCAAAGTTCACAAAGGGGCGATTGCCAGAGCACCCTTCTTTGTAGGTAGGTAGGTATTGTCTAATGGGTTGTTGCACTTTTCAGCAGAGACCTTCAACTTTTAGTGTGCTAGATTATTTGAATTGATAGCTGGTTTCTTGTCGTCATGATATTTAATTTCCGTTTTCTCTTTTCGTTTTGCAGACTTGGGAACTGGTCATTTTGTCTCAACTCAACTGGGATGTTAATGTTATGACTGCTCATGACTTTGTCGACTTTATTTTGGTACGAAGCCCAAATCATGCATACAGTCCTGGCAACAAGTACAGCCAATTGATCAGACGCCATGCTGTAACATTTATTTCATTGTGCTCCACAGGTAATTTTTTTAGTATACTGTAAAAACCATTGTCTTACTTTGCCCCTCATATACATAGATGGGTTTCTACTTCTACTGTTATGAATTGCTTGAATTGCATTTTCATTTTATTATTATGATATTTCAGAACCACGATTCGTTGGTTGGAAGCCATCGCTAATTGCAGCTTCTGCAATATACACTGCAATGAAAGGAATGAGACGTGAAGATACAAAGTTGGCGTCAGGATTAGCCTACATGGCAGAGGTTAGCGTTGACCAGCTCATGGCAATCTCTTCATCCATTGACCAAGTAATTTCTGCAGAAGTTGGTGTGGTTGAACAACAGACAGCGGATTCGCCTCTTGCGAAAAATGTCGGGATTAGTGCTACCGTGGCTTCAAAGAAAGCATATCCAGTCTATGAGTACAATTCAGCTCCAAAATTATCAACCGTGGATTCTCGGGATATTCTTGTTTGACCACTTTTGTTGTCAAATAAGCAGAAATTGGTGCACCATTATGGAGTATATGAGTAAAAAAATGAGTTGTTAAATTTACACTGTACGTATGTATCTACAAAACACAGGCAATATTCTTGGTAATAATCTGGCTTCATATTTTAAAAACGTTAATACGGAAATATTCGTATTATTGATATTACATCATACAAAATATTATAAGGATGTTTAATTTAATAATGTTTACCTGGAATACGGCATATACTCTAATTTTATTATTGTACGTTGAATGTAGTACGTTCATTCTCATGTTATGAAAACAAATAGCATTCACATAATTTTTATACTCTGTTTTCAGTAATGTGATGCTAGTCAGCGGATCTATCTATTTTACTTAACTCATAAAGAAATGTTTTTAATAATATCGTTAAAAGTAGATTACAAGCTTTTTGACAAGGTACCACACAAAGAGGGTGTGAAAATCCTAGCTCCTAATCCCGGTTTGAAAATAACTCGCTAGATTGTGCTTCGATGGAAATATTTGTTCACGAAAGGCTCAAAATGGTTGTTAGTAGTATAATCACAAAGATAAGGGATCTCACTGCTGATGTCCAGCGTAAGATCTCAAACAGTTATGTACTATGTACATATTTTTGTAAAACAATATTAGAGTAGAAGATTGTTCGAAATATGTAATATTATTTAATGATATCATGAAATATTCAATATTAGATAACTATTGTTAGAATAGAATTTAACTACATGGCTTTATTTTCATTTTATCGCTCAGTTAAAATTTAAAATGTAGTGATGGTTTTATTTTTAAATTTCATTTGTAACAATTACTATTGTTGTTAATTAAGATTAGGCAATTCAAGTAATTTTTAATATTTCATATATTTATCCGCATGCGTGGCGAAATTTGTTAAAAAATATCACATATTTTATTTAGATAAGAAGACGAATCTCTTTCAGTATTGAGCGATAATATGCGATCTCTACATATTTATTAAAATCGCGTTCCCAACAGTTTGATCTTCTGTTTGATCTCCATAAATTGATCTATAAAATATTGTATACACAGGATTGGCATTCATGTTTAAACGAAAGTTTCATCAAACTGATGAATTTCATGTGTTTACATAAAACGATTTTTGCTGTAATAATTCTTAAATATAACTACCAATTGTTAAAATTAGATTGTTTAAAAAAAGATTTATTGGAACTAAAATTGTAAAGTTTGTCTTCTGTACATACCAGATGACAGTTTGTAAAAAGGTGAGAAAACATCTTATTTGTCAAGTACAAATTGAAAGTTGTAATCTTTTAGGTAGAATATTTAACAGCATTGATCCCCAAAGATTATTGTTACAAACGATCTAGTCCTTTTTCCGATTGAACAAGGCGAAAGCCAGTTGTCGATCATGTATTTTTGTTATAAGTACTTTGAAAGTGTAAAAATAAAAGTTTGTTTAATGATGAACACAAAGTATGTATGATGTTTCTTCATAATTTATTTCTTCCTCATAATTCATAAAATATATCACGAATAGGAATACTAAAAAATCATTTGTTGGAAATCATAATCAGTGATTCCTTTTGTCTTTAGTTTGGGCGTCCATCCGTTCGTAGTTCCTACTAGCTTCTACACCTGTTGTCCAATTAGCGTCAAATTTGGAGACACGGTCCACAGACAAAAGCCTATAGATATTCCACTCCATTTGGATAACCCTTGATGATTATTTTCTATATTAGGATCCTTTCTTATGACATTTGCATTGTGCTAATTTCTTGTTCTTATCAGCGAACATTTGCATAGATACTGTAAAATATTAACGATATATAATACCTTACGGATATAACGATTGTAATGGTTTCTGTAGTACAACAACCCAGTTACCCTGCTCATAGTAACTATCGATAATTTTTGGCGTCGGTAACATTTCTAAAACTAGCTGTTCCAACTCGCCTTTGGTAAATACATGGTAGTAGCGATGATGGACTTTACTTTCTTTTTCTTGTTTGTTCACCCAAGGCACTAACATATCATTTTCTGGGAATTCATTATCGCGATCATGAATAGGAAGAAACGAGTACTCGGCTACTTGCTTTGCACAAATGTCTGGAGTATTGTAGCAGTTTCTTTCAGACTGTCTTTCTGACCAAGTTGATTGAGTTTTATCAAGTTTTTGTTCTTTGGCCCACACGTAAATTAATCCACGTCCACCGGGAGTCATGACTCTAAGAAATTCCTTGAGAAAACTCAAACGTCTCTCCTAAAAAGTATTGAATTAAAATATTTACATATTGGAGAGTTAAAGTCAAACTTCTACGTCATAGACATGTAGATAATTGAAATTGCTTAATAAAACTCATACACATACCTTTGTAGCAATATGGTGTAACACAGCGATTGATATTACGGCCTCAAAATAATTATCATGAAAAGGTAACAACAAAGCATTTGCACGAGCAACTTCATGTCCTTTTTCATGACATTTAGCCAATAACCCCATACTCATGTCATTTCCAATCTTCCACAGAAAAAATAGTTTATAATTAATGACTTTAGATTTATGGTTTTTAGTGTAAAGAGTAGTACTGTTAATACATACCTCTAGAATATCTTTGTTAATACCAAAGTACTTTCCGTTTGCACAACCCACGTCTAGCAATCGATCTCCCGGTTGAAGGGTTTCGACAAATTCCTTTACTTTCGGCCAAGGTTTATGTCTTGTCTCAGTAAAATGACCAGCAATTTCTTCATACACCTACACATATAATTATTAAATCCCATGAATCTATTCACTCCCAGCATCATTGGTTCACCATTTAAAAATAGCAGCACTAATATTGCAGAATAAATAAAATAATTTGACAAACTTACTTGATGAACCAAATCATTTTCAAGAGATGACGCGTTTTCGTCAGTTATTTTACCTTTCTGCGTGTCGCACAGAACTGGAAACCTTAAAGTATAGGATTATTTTTATTTACGTAACTAAAGCTATCGTTTCCAGCGATTCGAAAAGTAGTGCTTAAAACGTTTATGTTATTAACTATACTACATCACTTACTCGCATCTACATTCCCTTACACCACGTCGAAGTCTTCTGAACGTCAGTGAAATACGAAGTTCTCTTGGCAAAACACTGATTCCTTGATGGATATTATCGGGAACAACATCAAATTTTCTTGGGGTAATGCCGTGAGTCCAGTTAAGCCTGTCATATAGACAATCATATAAACGTTATATAAAATCATTGTAATTCCGTTTCAGTGACCGCTTTGTATAAGATCAAGGCTCACCTTGATTGTCCGTCCATTACCAGCAAACTTCGGGCGGGCAAGATCACACTTGACATTTCATTGGATTGTCGGAAATCCATTACAATATCAGATCCTAGACTCAATGAGACAATTGGGCCTTCAAAACAACTATGAGTATCACAGTGTGGAGGGATTCCTGTACGTAGTTAAACAACGAATATGTGCGCTTAATTTACGAATCAAAAGGTTATGGAGTAAAGAAATCAAGTTGGCAGTACCTTGACCAGGAGAATATTGATTAATTGTCAATTGATCAGGTTCAGCTGGAATAGCACCGATTTCAAGCATGTGGGAAACAATATGCATGATGTACTCTGGAATTTTATTCGGCAACGGTGTATCGAAATCTACGTCATTAGTTCCATACCGAAATTCGTAGCCAAAATGATGCACCGTTCGCTTCTTCAATTGTGACCCTACAACGTGAAGTAAAATCAAACCTTTTATAAAGATACCTATGTAGGTCTTTATGACTACCCGTTACAATTGCTGGATTTAAATTAAGCTAATCATAGAACATTGATTTATTTAAAAGCATGCTTGTAAACTAGTTTGTATGCTTGTCTTGACTTTAATAAAATGGCATGCAGGTACCTTGAGCTTAGGACTACATTCTCATGAGTGAGTTTATTAAGATAATATGCTTATGTCGACAGGATATATTAATAAGTGGGATAAAAACATTAAAATAAATACAAAAAACGCATTAAACATAACACAGCAAAACAAGACCATTTTGTAAACTTACAAGACTACACCAATTGCAATCCAGTCTGGCATCTGTCTAATTTAAAACTTTAAGTTATTATGCACAAAAATGGGAAAGTGTTTACGAGTTTTCTTAGTTTTCTATACTGTTTCCGAGTAAACGATTTTGAAAGACTTTCGTTAAGATGCGTGAAACTTAAATGCAACATGAGAAAAGAAAAACATTGATGCTAATAGACTAACATCTATCACTACAGCAGAATTTAAAGCCCTTTCAATTTTCTAGAGTCTAGAAATTTTAAAAGATCTTACCAGAAGTTGGCTCAACGTATAAGTTTTTAATTATCATAGCTTCCTGTTCACACGATATAAAGTCAGGGAAGATGGAAAGGCCACTTGGGTGTCCATTCTGGAATGGGATTAATAGTTCAGCATCTTCCAAAGGAATAACTGAATATAAACAATAAGATAACCAAACAAATTAAAGAATAACTTCACAGCAATTTTTCGTTACAAGATCCGTAACGAGTTAATCGAAAATACAGAAACTTTACACTAACTTGCAGATCTCTCAATATATCCCACATACAACGTTTGTTTTTCATTAAAATTAACACCGTGATACTTTTCCTTCAATATTATCGAATCCTCCACATTTGATGATCGTAACAAAATATATGTCTGATCCACAAACAGTCGAACTTCTAACGGGGTTGGATTGAAGTAGCTGAATATTGTATCCTTTCCAATTCCACTAGCTATTCCGATTCCCCAAACAACAAGCCACTAAAGTAAAGTAAGGATAAGATCATTTTCACTAATCACAATGTAACGTAACTTTCAGTTCAGCATAGTTGTAGTAGTAAACTTACTTGGTTTGGTTCTTCTGAAATATTGACACCAATTTGCTTACACACTTTTTTCATCATTTTTGACGACTTTTTACAGTTTTTCCTATCATTTTTCCCCACTTTCTTAAATCTTTCACTATTATCGTGCCTATTTGCTAAACTACCATCACCACCATCCTCACCAATTCTATTTAGGATACATTCTTTATCAATTATTCCTTGGGAGTATAACTCATCAGTAGATTCCGTTGGTAAACTTAAAGTTTCCGATTCTTTTTCCATTTTTCTTGCGAATAATGGAGTTAAGCACAGTTACAAATATAGTAGAAATAGACGCTCACAAAAAAAATAGCTGGCACAAAATATTTTAAAATTATTTTGTGAAAGAATGTTTACAACTTCTTGAGAATGACAACTTGTCAAATTGTTGACTAAGCATGTAATGTTTGTTTACTAAGCTTTGGACACACACGTGGTTGCTCATATGATGGTCTGCATTTTTAA
>JAHZMT010004958.1:0-15720 GCA_027743785.1 Sinhomidia bicolor | reverse complement strand
GTACCCGCAGGGCCCTTAAGGGGGATCGTGCAGAGCTGAAAATCAATAGGCTCTTCTTGACCTTGATCTGGAGGACCTGCATATCAAGCTTAAAGTGGATCGGATCAAAGGTTCAAGAGTTATAGCGCCAACGGCAGGAGGGACGGACTGAAATTATAAAGTAGCACCACTTAATAATACATATTTTTTGCTACATATTTAATAATAGTAAATTCCTTTGTACTTAATATCCAGAAGCAGTAACTGGGCAATGTCAAAATATCCTTTAGAGCTGATACAAAATTCATTTTTCCTTGAAACCATTCGGAAAACCTGCATGCTGTATGTACAATTATTATAGCAAGCAAACTTGCGTTTATTGCTAGTTTATTTTAAAGTACAAACTTCAAACTCAACGTGTTTAATATATTACGGTTGCAAGCATTAAAACCAAGAGTCATTTCTGTACTGAATATTAGTATATTTTCCTGATAATTATCAGCCCATTTTCCATCATCATAAGTAAGAATGATAATAATGACTCATTCTAGTATAAAGATATGGTACAGAAAGATGGCATTTCCAGAGCAGTTTTTGCATGTACCTTATAACTAGCCTCCGCTCAGTCCGCTCCTAAGGCAAAGATAAACACCACCACAATAATAACGCTGATGAGGATGACTGATGATTTTCATGACATTAAAGTTACCTAAACAGGGTGAAATGAGAATATTATATACTGCCGTAAGTTTGTCGTATAATTCAACAATATGAAGTCGAATAAGGTTAATCGAGCGTCGTTTTGTTTTAAGGTTCGGTAGTTTAGCTTGTTAGTACAGCGAGGTGAAAAGTTTGGGTTGGATGGATGACGGAAGAGATTTAAAGAGAACGAGTAGAACACCGCAATTTCTCCACTTTTCGAAGTGGAGAAATTTCAAAGTGTTGCAGGTACAAGTACAAATTGCATGTAGTCTCTTACTTACAATGTATGTAAGTCTTGCATACATTCCCCTAGTTTAGAAAATTTGAAAAAAATGAATTATTGCCATCAATCAACTTATGATACGCACTGTTCATGCCACAGGCTTACTAGACTATACATAATATGACGAATCATATAATCATGTATGGGCAACGAGAGTGATTGGTTGCAACTTTTAACTTTTTTTAAATCAACATTTTTGTGGAGAAGTTAAGTACCATGTTACTCTTACTTATAGTGTAAATTGAAAATTGGTTTCATCTTTTTGATTTTAATAGACAAAACCTTAAAGCTTCTATCACAATAGACCAAACCGACCATTAACCATTTATGCTTCAAATGTACCTTGTTGCTGAATTGTTGTTTGCTTGCGACTTTTTCTTATTTGTTAGGTCTAAAATGCTCAAGAAGCGGCTCGAAAAGAAAGTACATGCCTAGCTATAACTATAACTGTGGTATCATTTGATGCATACTCATTAATTTACCAAAATCTTAAATGCATGAATTGCATGCACTACCAACCAAGATCAAGTCTAAAAACAGTATTTTCTGTATATTGCTTTGCAATGAAATGTTTTTGCTCTTCTGTAGCTACTGTTAGCTAGCAGGACTAGTAGGATATATTATGTTGATCTCCCTATAATTTTCCCTTTCGCTGTAGTACAATGTACTTGTTTGTTTGTGGCCAAGCGAAAACAAGAAGATTATTGACTTTTGGCATGACTTGACAGAGGAAAAAGTACGTTTGAGACTGTTTGTAAACAAGTTGAGTTTTGTAACATGTACTTCGCACTGCAGCAATAAAAGTTATCCATTTAATTTCTTTACTCAAAAGGCCGTTTTAATTAAATAAATACAATATGACACCCATTTATTAATAGCTTAACTAGAAATTATCACTTGAGTTGAACTCAGAAGAGATAAAAAAATAGAGCAAAAAAAACTTTGAAAAACAGTTCCGTATGTTAAAAGTAAAAATGACCTGTTGAATTTATTGCAATTTACTAAAGCGCTAGACTGAGCTTGACAGTTGCAAAGAAACATGAACCGATTGAGCTGACGCTGACTTTTACGCTCTTAATAGTGAAACATTATAAAAACAAGTTGATTTTCTTTATGTTATTGGTTGTGATCCTGCGTTTTGTTTGATTTGTTATATATTATAAATGCATTCCTTTGTCACGTAACATAATTTCTAGTACGGTTTAATGTAACTTTTCTCTGTTTAATAAGCATCTTTTGTTAGTTTACGTTTATTGTATAAACCGGTGAAAATGGCTGATTTTGATCGACAAAACAGACCCAATTTTAGCATTTCCAATGCAGTAGAGAAAACTAGTGAATTTCTAAAAACCATTATAGGATACATTGTGTTACCAATCGCGCTCCCTTTAATCTTTCTCCAAGAATGCGTGGCTTGGTTTCGACTACGCACGGGTTTCGGAAACCGGAGTTTGGAAGGAAAGGTATGGACGATTTGCATTTACATTTAAATTACAAACTCAAACAAGTTTACTTATATTTTGTCAAATTATTTTCAATCATTCTCTTCTTTTGTTTTACTTACAACATTGATTACAATGTAACTTTTACATAAATAAAGTGAGTACTTTTCTTGCAGGTTGTTTTCATAACTGGAGCTAGTGCAGGTATTGGAGAAAGCTTGGCAAAGTACTTTTACCAAGCTGGATGTCGTCTTATCTTGGCTGCTCGAAGGAAAAATGAGCTGGAGAGAGCAAGGGACGAACTTGTTAGAATGGAAACGGTACGCAAAAGATAAAACAAATAATATGATTTTTCCGAGCATTATTTTCTTTGTACTACCTCCGAATTATTGGAAACTAATAATTTGGTTCAATTATCTTTTGTAGAGAGGTAAAGTTTATGTTCCTGCTATTTTGGAACTCGATTTGTCAGACTTGAAGACTATACCTGCTAAAGCGGAAGCTGCTATTTCAATCTATGATGAAATAGATATTTTGGTAAATAATGCCGGTATATTTAACACTGGCTCGGTTCTTGAAACTATCATGGAAGTTGATCAACAAGTCATGAATGTGAATTATTTTGGAACTCTTGCATTGACTAAAGGTATGATAATACATACGAGATTCCTTAGTGTTGTTGTTTTTTATTGAACTAACATTACGTAATTATTCTTATTTTAGTCATTGGTAATCACATGCTAAAGAGAAAGGCTGGACACGTTGTGTTCATGAGTAGCGTAGTTGGAAAAATTTCTATTCCCAACAGGTAAAAAAAAATAATTCAAAATTGTTTTGCGATATAAGCGTGCTCAGTGCTCATGGTGTACCCAGTTTTATACAAATTATCTTTTGCTTATTTTCCCCAACCAAAATATCAGCGCGGCCTACTCTGCGTCAAAGCATGCGCTGCAAGCGTTGGCTGATAGCTTGAGGGCTGAAGTGACGACTGCAGGAATCAAGGTTTGCGTCATCAGCCCAAGCTTTGTCAAAACAGATATAACTTTAAATGCTCTTACAGCAAGTGGAGACAGATACGGAGTTATGACGAAGGATATCGCAACAGGCTATTCTCCAGATTACGTTGCAGAAAGAACATTTAAGGCGGTTATAAATGAAGAGTCTGATGTTGTAATTGCTCCCATAACTGATAAAGGAGCAATATATCTTAGAAATTTTCTACCTTCGGTTTTCTTCTTCGTTATGAAATTATATGCACGCAAATTTAAAAAAGACTAATTGCCGACTTTAATTCCTAATAATGCTCAAACTAAGACTTAATTTTAGCTAATTTTCGCAGTTTTATTTTTTACGATTTGGATAAGGCACGCATTCGAAAGTGGACTTTTAAAATATAAATAATGTTAGCACAACCAATACAATTACTGGTTATATGTATAATGCAATTTTCAGATATGTTATGCAACATTTCTAATCCAAACAGCTTTAAGATGGCCTTAAGTACATACTATATGGCTTTCTTTTCTTGGCCTTTTAAATTGCGTTTTTGCAATGGACGTAAAAGAGAGGATGAGGATACATAAAGTATAGAACACAGAAATTTCAGAGTTCCTGTATTGTTGTTTTACTACACTTTTAACTGTTAAGATAAGATACAATGTAACTGTATTTAAAAGATGTTTTGTGAGTAAACGTCTGTTACCTAACAGTGATATTACTGTTTTTAACGGTAAGTAAATATAAAATAACCGGTGTTTTTATAATTAATTTTAATACTTATTTTTTTAAAATCATGATAATATTATATCAATGTTAATCTATGATGTATGCAGTTCTTCACCTAAAATTTTTTATTTCACTAAATAATAAAAACACAGAGTATAAATACATTTGATATTTTTCGTTACATTGCGGCATGCTAGTGTTCTTATTATTCAAAAATGCCTTTATATGCACAGATTCTTCATATCCACCGACCTAATCATTTTAAAAACAATTGCTCCTATTTAGTTTGGGTCTTATCTCTCTGATTTTTACCTATCAAATTTCATGAAAAAAGATTTTACATGCATCAGCATTACGTATGTATCTACACCTACTTTGTTTGTGGTGTTGACATGTTTCTGATCATTTTTACATTTACATAAAGTATGGATCCAAATGGATTTAAGATCTGTGATGCCAACGATAAATATATATTGAACATGATTGATAATAATTTACTTATAATATTGAATATATGTATATCAATCAATCAATCAATCAAATCAACAAGCATATCAATCCAGTTTTTACTAAATATAATAAAGTGAGAAACAACTGTTGAAACAGAAATATATATTTTTTCTTTCTTAGCGTTTCGGCTTCAACAATAGTCTTACTTAAATCCAGCTTCAGTTACAATTATGAATTAATCTTTAGGTTCCTAAAATGATTCTTTTTGAATTATTCTAACGTAATTCCAAATTCCATCATGCAAATTTCCCATGTATGTAATTCTGAATTCCATTGTGTTTGTAATATTTTTAACCACCATTAATTTTAAGCATCACAGAAATCTAATCCAACATTTCTTCAAACTACAACTACACTCTCCTATTGGTCTGCTCACAGAAAATCAAAGTATATTTTTATGCAAAAATATCATTAAAACCATTATATAGGTACATGCCCATTAGCTGGGGTTTGGATTTGGGATGGAAGTGATACAAATATGATACCTGAGACTAGTGACTAGAGACTGAGAGACCTACATCATTCATCATTCATCATATTTATTTATGCAACAACCTGAATTGCATGATGCAACAAAAGAAAACCCTTTCGTTTTGATTTTGTTTTCGTCTTCCTATATAGCTTTGCGTTGCGGCTTTTTTCTTATATAATGTGTTCTCGTATTCGTAGTCAAGTCAAAGTCAGCAGAATAGTAAACTTGATGACATCTTGCTCGCTTGGCTTCGTTTCAAGATCGGGGTTACATGAGACACGCAACATACATTTCAATTCAATTCAATGTATCCCGATGCTTTCTCTTGGATCAGCAAAGGAGGCAAAAATCAAGCTTACTAGATCCAGAAATTCCAACAACAATAATGTTTTTTCTCTTCTGCTCTGCTCCACAATGGTAGTGTGTGTTGCACTTTAAGGACACAAAATATTATTACTTTTTTGAGTAGTCGTAAATCGGCGTTACTTGCAACAATAAAACTAGTTTGGGGGTAATAACAACAAATGTATATAAAGATAAAACTGGAGGACAGACCTAATCTCGTGTTAGTGTTCAATTCAAATAAGTGTCTTTTGCGCTGATGCTATCCAAATTATTTTCCACTTGTTTACATCTTGCTAAAAGACAGCCGCCAGCTTGGTTTAAATTATAACTTAGCTTGTCCGGGTTGAATACTATTAAATTGTTCATTCTCTTTTATGACCACTGGAACCGAAAGTAATTATTTAGTGTGTAGTGTGTCGTCACAAAGTGTGTGATTGATTTGTGATTTACATACATATAGATATTTTGTGTATACTGCGTTATATGTTAATTACTTGACTGAAGTTTACCATTTACTGCTGCGCCGAAAGGGAATTTGCAAGTTTTTGTGTGCTTGTGTACAGCACCACAGTAATTTGGCAAGAACCCTGCCTGCTTTTCATTATTTGAAAAACGTTCCAGTTGGAAGAAAGGATTCTTCATGGACGTAACTCAGTGTGTCTTCGTCTACTTGGACTGGAGGGTTTGCTGACAACACAACGCAAAAAATCTGTGAGTGAATAAAATGTACATTACTACATACTATGAATAGTATTTCCATTTCCGTAAATCTGGCAAGTCTTTAGAATACCTGCCGAGGAAGTTTGAGCGTACATAGATTTTAAAAAATGGTATTCCGCCGTCGGTCCATAAAAGCAGTTTTTCTGCTATCGTTTTATAGTAGTAGTAGTAAGTCAGTTGCTAGTTGCTGGGAAGCTTTTTTGTAAAACGAACATTATCAACGACACATTATGCATGATATGGATAATAGGTTTTGTACAAGACCACTATACTAATGCCACTGCCAGGTAGTAATCGTTTGGATTGGAGTTGGAACATTATGTGAAAACTGAAAAGTAAATCCGGCCTTGTTTGTTTAGGGCTTCATTACCGTCTTGGTCAAAATGTGTAAAATTAAGTTCAAGTGCATGCTAGTTACTATGCTGTGATTACAGGAATGATGATTGTTAGTCTTTTATAGGTTACTCAATGACAGAAATTCGAATTGTTGCAACGAAAATTACATTTATTCGACTTGGTGAATACGAAGATTTGACTTGGATGCTGGAACTTGGCATAACCTCATAGCAGTTTGAATTCAACTGTGAGGATTTTCATTCTAATTGGTATTAAATTTATAATGCGAGTCATAATTGCATCATATGACATCTTACAACTTATGGCATTTATTTGATCTTTTTGTGTTTGCCGATGACCCATTTAATTATTGTAAATGTTTATATTTAATTCCTGTGTAGATTTTGGACGTACACATAATTCACCATGCCTCGTAGATCTAATCATCATTTAGTCAGTAATGCCCAACCCCAACCATCACACCAGATTTCCACAATGTATACGCAAAATCAACAAAGGCCAGATCCGCAAGTCCAACGAGCCCAAGGAGTCATATTTTTGTCAAGTAATAAGCCACAAACTCCAACACAACAAACTCAAGCTCCTGCTCTTTCAGCCCATGCACATTTGGCTCACCAAGTAAATCAAGTTCCTGCACACCATGCATCACTTTTTCAATCCCAACATATGCCAGCTTTTGTGCCACCTTCCATGATGCAAAACCCATTTTTTCCGTATTATCATCCAATGGGACATGCAGCGACCACTACTTCTAATGAGGTTTACACTCCCAATGGAGGCGGTGGAAGTGCATACGATGAGTCTATGCAAGTTCCTCCATCTCCAATTAGGACCAAGCCTAAACGAAGGTCAAGATATACTGGTGATGATTCTGATTCATCTTCAGAAGCAGAGTTCAATGATGATGAGGAAGATCCAGATTGGGCTCCAACAACCGGTGAAGAAGTGCCAGAACCACCAATTTTTGAAAATCGACGGGGTGCACCTAGGGGTCGACGACCTTCGACGACTCCTCGAGGTCGTGGAAGAGGTCGAGGTTCACGTGGAGGTGGTCGTGGGAGAGGTAGAGGCAGAGGGAGAGTCAGTGATCTTGGATTAGTCCGTTCAGATGTTCCGCCTACATTACAAGATCAAAGTTCACAGATGCAAGGCCATTTGGCCGGCAGACAAACTAGAAATTCCCTAAACATGCCATCATTGGATCCGCAAACAGGAGAGCTCACATTTGGAGAACTAGTATCTGCAGCGGTAAAGTCATTGAATGATCCAGATGACGTACAGGAAATGGCAGCGGTTATTATTACTCTGCCCGACAAGGTTGTTTTAATTGAGAAGGTACCGTTGACCACTACAACTTCCATATTCGTTCCAGTAAATACTTCCGGTCAATCCGATGACAAAGAAAATAAGGATGAAATGGCATTAGAGGCAGAGGACGAAGACTTAATCATGGCTTATGAAATACTTCAAGACGAAGATAAACAAAGGTAGTCTAACTTTTAAAAAATTAAAAGTCTGAATGCTTTCCAAATGTCTGAATAAATTGTTTGAAAAAAATGTTTCCAGACCATTTTTATGCGAAGTTTGCGGAAAGGCGTCCAGATCAAGAGTGTTACATAATCGTCATTTGGTGACACATGCACCAACTTTGCGATTCGCTTGCTGCATTTGTTCTCTACTTTTTGAGAGTCATGAAAAACTTAAGGTATTTAGGACTAATTCTGACTAATAACTTAAATATCATAAAAATTTAATGTCTAAACCAAAATTTGATGAAACAGCCTCATTTACGAATGCATCACGGCACCGGAATATTTGTTTGTCCTGAAATGGATTGTGAAGGAGTTTTTCAAGAGCGAAAATCCTTAGATGATCATGACTTTGCGTGTCACCCAAATGCTCGACCATTTGTATGCAGATTTTGCCTTGACAGATTTCCTTCAGTCGCTGATGCAAATGCTCATGAAGATGCACACGATGAGAATATAACAGCTAGTTGTATGAAATGTAATGCAACGTACAAGACAAAAACAGACCTAAGGAATCATTACAGTCATGTAAGAGACAACTACATATCTTTTTGGAAATCCAACTTTGTACTGTTGTGCATTCGCAAATAATGTTTTTTTTTTCATCTGCAGATGCACGAAGAGAAGCAGTGCAAATTTTGCGAGAGCAAATTTGAAAATCAACCTACACTTGATGAACATTTACATGAAGTTCACCCGGAAGAAATGAAACCGAAACCACCAACACCTGTACCTTCACCTGAGCCGCCAATGGACGATGATCCAATGCCTTCTCCAATGGGAGGAAACGATGACGATGACGACGACATTGTGGTAGTTGAAGAGCGCAAGAAAGTAGAAAGTTCATCTAAGCTTAAGAAACCTGAAATGAAGAAACCTCGACGGTCAGAAGAAGCAACGAACACGCCAAAACCCGGTCCTTCAAAACCATCAATTCTCTCAAAGCCAGGTCCAAAATCTAAGATTACTAAGCCGTTTATTAGAAGTAAACCAATATCCACTTCCAGTGATGTAATTACGTTGAGTTCAGACAGTGATGACGAAAAAGATCCAGAGTGGTCACCCGGAAGTAAAAAATCAAGGAAAAGTAATGTTCCTGCTTCGCCAATTAAAAGATCAAGTAGAAGAAAGGCTGAGTATGTTATTATTGTTGAGTCAAGAACAGATGAAACCGCTAAAGACGTTTTGCAAAAAACATCCAAGGGTAGCAATCAACCTTTAACATTTGTGATGGGCAATTCTGGCGATTTAGTTCATGTACCCACATCCTCTGATCCTCATCCGCCTGACTCGTTACCCATAAAAGAAATTATGGATGTAATCAAAAGACAAAAACTGACTGACAACACCACAATTGTTATCGAGGACAACAAAATTTCCTCTGTTAAACCTAGTAGTTCCCACAAAGCAGATAAAGTAACACCAATAGCTAGGACAAGTGTTGGTAGTTCAAAAGAAATTCCGTCTACTAAACGGGCTAGGTCACCCCCTGGGTTCGTTGAATCTAATAGAGTAAAGCAAAGCAGTTCTGTAGAATCTTCAAAGTTCAAATCCGGATCTGTAGTGGCAAAGAAAAGGACAGGTGGAATTCCTCGAACTGACAATCGCGATAAAGAAAGAAAGTCATATGAAGTACCATCACCATCGTCGTCAACGAGTGAAAAACCAAGGCCAAAACCCGCAGGTCCCATTGCAAAGAAACGTACGGGAGGATCCAGCTCAATATACGATTCTATCAAACAAAAGTCGGACAAACGTGATAATTTAGATGAAATAAGAATGAAACAGTCTCGAAAGGAAAGTCATCATTTGAGAGAAGAACTAGACGAGCCTGTTATCATGGAGGAACATGTAGAAAGTTATAAATCCCCTGTCAAGCCTTTTAAAATACCAGTGCACAGCAGCAGCAGTGGCCATAAGCATAAAAAGAAATCCAAAAGTGGACGGAAAAAGAGTTCTAAAGCTCAGAGACGTGAAGAGAAAGCAAAGCGGAAACTTCAAGCAGAACAGGCTGCCAGTGAAGTTATGGACTACGATTCTGCTCCGAAAAGATCACTTCGTATCGCTTTGAAAGCATCAGTTACCGATCTTCCAGGTGAAGAAAGCCAGTCAAGTCTAATTGACGATCCAATTGCTGACGACTATAACTCGGGTGCAGATTCCGCATCCAATAGTCAAAAAAAACGGGGCAGGCCGTCAAAGACGCAATCAACTTCAGCGATAGGCGGAAGCAGCCTTGGTGAAAGCACTGAGTCGGCAGCCGCCAACGGTCAAGTGGTGATGAAAGCATTGGTGAACGGAAAGTGGCAGGATGTGGTAATTGGGACGAAACTTGCTAATGATCCTCCCGAACCGGTACAAACTACGTCCAGAAACGTTTCGACCACAAGCAGATTGGAAAAACCTCCAAGGCAAGTTAATGCTAAGAAAAGCACTGGAGGGGGCAGGAAACCTCCTGTGCCACCACCCGCCAAAACATCAGGAGGTCGTGGTGGAAAAAGAGGAAGAAGAGGCAAGAACGCAGCACAGTCTGCGGATTGTTGGCGTGATGATCGTTATCAATATTTCTCAGATGGGAATAGAGCAGTGGGGACATTGGACACTTCTCAAATGTACGCTGTACCTGACACAATGTCATACAAGGAAGACTCAAGTGCTGATTATGGGCTTAACGAAGGCTATGGTGCAGATGATACTGTGATGCCGTTCTCACTGTCATCATATATGTCGTATCACCAAGATCAAGAATCACTACAAACAGCAGAACCTGAACCGGAGGATCAAGGACTACCAGTCATTGTCAGTGCCTATCATCTTGATTCCAAAAACCAAGTAGACAGTTATCATGACAGTTACGTAGATAGTACCGGAAATATGTACAAAGAAGAGTCAAATAATGCTAACCAAGACGCTGAAGAGACAGAGGACATTGATGAAATTCCACTGAGAGATCCCCTAGCATTGGATGATGGACCTTCTGAAGAAGCTATTGATGAAGACCCGTTAGGATGTGCTGAATCAACTTCGTTTCAACATCCTCCAGTAGAACCAAAGAAGGGCACAGTCCAAGACGCGAAATCAGCCATTTCCAATCTGCGTTCTGTTTTGTCTCAAATAACGTTCAAAAGGTAATAATAATAGCATTTACTGTTGTTACTGACGTAGCCGCTTGAGCGTTCTGCGTTTACATTTCATTTATGTATTTGTAAGGGTAATTTAATTTCCATTGAAAAGTGTATAAGCAATGTAGTATTTTTTACTTAATTAGTTAATGGATTGAAATTATGTATTTTATTGTCCTGTCTTATTTCTGTACACAATATTTTACATTTGCTTGTTGATTGATTCCATCTATACTATCATGTCATACTGTTTTACAGATTGTTTAGTGGTCAGGTTGACTGTTAAAATCAGATATTTGGAATGTTTAATATTGCACTGTTAAAAAACAGGTAAATTTGTTTAGTAGTAGTTAAATCTAATATTATATAGTAGATGATTAAATTTAAATAAATGTCTAATGCTGCTATTATTTGAATATTACTTGCACTGTACATTTATATCGTGATATAAAACTTGTAAGTTATCAAGTAGTTTTTTGTACTTGTTAGGAAACAATTGAATCTTCATTGAGTCGGAAAGTTATGCAAATATAGCCTCAGTATAAATGTGCAACACATTGCCTTTCAAGTTTAATCTAGTATTTCTCTTATCGGTAAAGGTAAGGAGTGAGTACGACTGGCACGAGAAGTTAATCAAATTTCTATTAAGATATGTTTGTTCGATTTAATTATATAAACTAGAAACTGATCAGTACGAAAACAGTGTTATTGTAAGGAAATTTATTATTGGGCAATAGAATTTTCATCTCGCTTGGTTTTCACTGGCAAAGACATTGGATATTTAGAAAATGAAAATATATGCGAGCAGTTTATATGTGTATAAGTATAGGTATACTATCATGTAGAAATTAAATTTGTTATATATGAGATGTTTTTGACTTGGTTTTGCAAATACTTGCAATAAACATAAACACTACAAATGTTTATATTTTCTAAACAATTAACTTGTAGATTCTTGAAATGTTGATTTTCCGTTATGTACCACATAAACCACATGAATTTTACGAACCTACGTTGAAACGATTTTGTAGGACTTGACCAATCATGAAGTAATTAACAAGTATTATCATATTCATAATCATGTAACCATTAAGCATTTATTTTCAATATATTGACTGCACCGATTTCTCGTTTACGTACGATTTATGATACACATATAATATACAAAATTCAAAACATGTGACGATACCTATTAGTCAGTTCTTCGATTCAAAATATTTGTTCATAATATGTCTAATTATACTACGTATGTAATTAAGTGGATTGAAGGACAAATGCACGATGGTTGTACAAGAGAACAATATTATCACATCACTATCATAATTTTAAATCAGGATAAGGGGATAAACAAATTTATTTTAATAATAACAATAGTTATAATTACTACTTAGTAAACCTCATTCAAACTTAACTTTATATTATGACACGGGTGGTGGAAATCTAAAACTAAGAACTTTTAAATACAAACAACAATACTACATACAATTTAAAATCACTTGCCATTTATGACAATTTCTACATTTTAGAAATGCATTCATTCACATACAACACAGAAGTTGATTACTGATTACATTTCAACTTGTCAAACCTGTAATCTTACACCTAACAGTTATGATTTACTGATTGGACGTTAACGGATATTATTTATGTAATTATAAAATTATAGGACATTGAAAAATCTAGAATTACGAAATCGTACGCTGAAAATGAGAGAATTCCGACATAAATGTTTAGTCAATCCGAAAAGATAAATCTTGAGCTATGTATATGGGTTGGACTTGTTTCACTCATGATAGTTGGGGCCAGTTATCTTCTCCTATAATTAACCATTCGTTTGTAATTACAATGAAGTAAACAGATATGTAGAATAATACCGTTTCGAATGTCCAATCTTAACTTACCCACAATACTATTTTAGCTCTTATACGCTTTGATATCCTCTTGCACGAGATCTCTTACGTCCAATCAGGTAAGCAATTAAAACAACCACGACTAGGCCAGCCAAGGCAGCACCAACGGCAATAGGTACGACATCGGTAGCGTCATCAGCAAGACATTGTACAGCTGGAATGGAAACGCAAAATATATTTGAATAATCTTTTTATAATCTTTATAATAAACGACAAGGTTGATTTTGAAGGATTTATTGCTTCATTTGACATTTGCTATTTGAAGCATGGTTGAGTTCAAAAACTTACATGCGCTGAACTGGCTTGGAGCGACATTGGGGTGGAAAGCTTCTAATTGAAAACTTTTAATCTTTAATGTGAAGTTCGAAGCCTTGATTTGCTCCTCAGCAAAGCATGCGTAAGAATGATTTAATGGTGTTTGGAAACCGGCAATATCAGCAAGGGAATACTCTGTGAAGCACCATCATAATGATCAATAAAAATTGTAATATAAAATATACTTACTAAAATAGAATTTCCCATTTTGTTAACTTTTGGATAGTAATTCTATTCGCCCTTACCAGTAACATTGTCGCGTTCTAGGTATAATTTCAGCTGAACTTTTTGCAAACCGTATTTCCCTCTAGTTATTCCACTGGCTTTATCTACAGAATTTCCATTTGTACCGTTGGACTCAAAAGTCAATGAAAGACTGTTAAGATTCTCGGGATCTGCAGAGCCCCAAGTTATAGTAATATGTTGAAGATTTTGGTCAGAGCAGTTGCCGGTAGCATGTGAAAGTTTGGGAGGAATATCTATGAGTGTAGTTTTATTCTGCAAAAATGTAAATACATACCCAAGGTTGAAATGGATGATTACTGATTACTCACAATGAGTATAAATGAGTATAAAAGAAAATATTAGAAATTCGATATTTTGACATACCGCATTTAAAATAATCTGTATGGCACCTTTCAACAGAATACATGTTGTTTTTCCATCAGTGACATTCCATGTGCCAACATTTTTTGGGTAAGGAGATGGTGGAGCAGGAGCTGGGGTAGGGGACGTTGGAACTGTGGTCGGTAAAGAGGTGGTGCTTGTAGTTGGAGTAGTAGTTGTCTCAGGTTCTTTCGTAGTTGTTGATGTAGTAGATGGTTGGGTAGTTGGGGGTGTTGTCGGCGGCGGTGTTGTTGTGGTTGGATCATCACCTGAAGTTTGGGCTATTAGTAACAAAAACAATTTAACCATAATTACTAATCATTGTGAATCTTAACTCAACTGATTTGATTACATCAATATACCATAAATTATACAACTTATCACATTGATTACGCATAATTTATTTACGGAAATCCGTAATCACAGTCCATTTGCCATTACCTATTTTCCTTACTTTCATACAATACATTTATACAGGGAGATAGCAAAAGAAGTCACAACATTAACAAATATTTGTTTTCTATCAAAGACTGGTTACCTATATAACTTAATTAACATTGCTAATTTAGCAAGCCATCATCTTCATGACGTATTCATATGAGATATTGATTTTTTGCTTTTTAATTCTTTGTTTGAATGAAAGCATCATCTATATACCCTGACACATAACATTTTGTCTGACTGGACTATAGAAAGTAAAGTACAAGTAAGGTAAAAAATTGACTTTATTCACATAGACAGTAAAATCATGATTGATGTATTATTATTATGTGCTTTAATAGTGTACAGTAATTTACTTCATATCGAAAAGTCGAACCATTCATGGAACTTTTTTCTTGCTAATAAGATATTTTTGCAACATCAGCAACTACATTTAGTGGCAAAGCAAAAATCATTTGTCATAGTCATGTTTATCTATAAAATCGTTATGAAAGAATAGCATTTTTGTGGCTTTATGTCATCATAATATATTTGTCTACAAACAAGGTTGCTATCAAAATCATGTAATTAAAATTTACTATTATTATTTCCAGTACAGTACACATATCAGTTCCACAGATGCATACCCGTAGCAAATAACATTTTTTAATAAATAGTAAACAGATCCACGGTTATAGTTTTAAAACTCTCGATTAATTTATCTTTTATGAGATAATGTAAACTCCAAAGACGACACTCAGTAAGAAAACGTGATACGTGCATCATAATTGCATTGCTTACGTCTTACGTACATGTCCAAAGTTTCACTAGACTAGCAGGCACGAATCATTTTTTATTTAAATGTATTTATTCGGAATATGATATGATGAACTACATACATAAAGAACAGTAATGCTTACAATTACATTACAAGCTATATTATAAAAAATATTAGTGGTTCATTGTCACTCCTACATACGTACGATGATGAGTAAGCTTTCCTCTCTGCACGTTGTCAATGCGTGATAGTCGAAACGATGTTGGATGTGTAATTTATGTGATATACAATACATTTAACTCTAGTAGAGACTTACATACTGACAAGTGACAGTGACAACCGTGATTTCTCATCTAGTAACTAGATACTAAGTTAGCTCTAGTTATTATTTACCTAAATCTACAAATGCAATAAATATGAACCATGGTCAAATCCACACTTACATGTTAGTTACACTTTTTAGTAGTGTAGCTTTCGTAATCCTAATGATCGATCACTTATTATG
>JAHZMT010004957.1:0-12272 GCA_027743785.1 Sinhomidia bicolor | reverse complement strand
GTCTATCCAATTCTATTTTTTAAAAAGAAAATTCATGATTACAACGATAATTCTGTCAAAAAACCTTAATCTTATTGTTGTTTACATTGTGACCAGCTTTCACTTTTTAAAACAAATATATATATATATATATATATAATGACTTATTGTTCTTCATCTTGATTGATATTTACAAACCTACGACTTTCATTACGCCTGCCCTCTTCAACTACATACATGTAATACTACTATACATAGCTGGTATGTTGCTGAACTTTTAGAAAATAAGAAATCGTTTCTCTAGGTCTTGAACTATTTGTTCTCCATTGCACAGGTTAATAATCCGCCTTAATCATTATTCTACAAATTGTCCACGAATTATATATATATGTATCCTGTTGTGTTTATCACCAGAGACATAGTATTTACAACACTTTTTGCATTTGACGAATGAATATTATTATAATGCTGAGCTTGAATTACACAAGTGTCAATTAACTGATTATTATTATTGTTGTTACTGTCGGCAAATGAAACAACCTGAGAAGGGAAGTTGGAGTATGCCAGTTATTACTTCTGAACTTTGAATTATCTACTTCTACTTTATTATATATTATTATAATAAAGTGCGCATATTCTACCGTTTAATTGAAGAAGAACTTTAGCTATTGATTCACCACTGTAACCTCAAAATGTAAAAAGAAAGTCCCGTCTTACATTTACACTACAATAATAATAAGATAGACTATAAGACGATAAAATATTTTGCAAAATGCACATTAAATGTACTACAACCGCTTATTGGCACTTGACGATTAGTTTATGAATTCAGGTTAAGGATTTTAAGTATTCAGTACCAACAAGAAAATTATTATGCTATATAATACGTACAATACACAACAAAGCTGCTTTGAAATTGATGACAAAAAATGAAATTGGAAACTGAAACTGGGAAGGAATTCTGTTGAGCAGAACATTCGGGAAAATTTGTACATTTTCGAGTACTTGACTGATCTTGATAACTTTCCATTTTGACTATGATTTTCGAGCATATATTCTAGAGTAGTTACATACATACATACTTACCGACCTATTATATACAGTAAAAGTATGTTAAGTTCAATTGCTCCTTCACTACTACTGATGAAACTCCATTTTCGCCTTACTATATTTAAATATGTACATTGTTAGTTTACTAATACATTGTCGTTATAACTTGTTATATTTGTAAACGTTCAAGTGATCTTGCCTAGGTTTTTTTTACATGATTCGTAGTCTTGTGGTAAATAATTATTGGAGTAGATTGTTATACCAAGCATTATTATAATTATTGCAACTATTGTATTTAATGAACAATAATTTTCAGAGTTTAAAAAACTACACTACTCCCACATCAAGACAGCATTATGTGTGTGTATAATTACATAGTTTTAATGATACTAGGCGGAATTCTTTTAGCCAGCTAAAATAACTAAACTTTATGATATTTCTACCAAAAAAAAACTAAGCCATACATTATTATTATTACAACGCTTAATTAGTTTACTAACTGCTGATACCTATCAAACCCATCATATATGTATGTATCATATTACAAACTTTTAAAACATTTTTTATTACAATTTATAATCTTAAAATCTTTTAGAATAAGTTTTTAATGTTTTCCTTTGCGGATAAATGAGGTTTTGAATTTCTAATGTATAATCTAATAAGTCTAATAATCTAATATCTAATATTTAAATGCTAAGATCTTTTTCAGAATATAAACCTAATACTTATATACCAGTGAAAAACGTTCTTTTTACATACAACTTAAATGAATATTGTGCAAGGTAAATAAATATATAAGTTTAATCTAACATTTACTTGTAATTACAGTCAAAGTAAATGTAAGTAAAACTATACCTTTTCCATTTTTTCTGTGAACGGACAAATTGACAATGAACGAAACAAAAAAAAAAGAAAATAACAACAAACCGATTGAAATGCATTTTTCTTACTTAGCTGTACATATATATAATAGGTAGAGTTGAATGTGTATATACGTGTACGTATGTATAACTTTCATTTAAATATGTATCGTAAAAATCAACCTTATTATCTGGATATACCTATTATATACATATATTACACTACTTGAATAAAGTTATTATAAAGTGTGTGTGTGTACGTGTGAATTTACTCTCTGTATAATGCTACGAAAAAAACGAAATAAAAAATGCGTCCTGATATTTAAAAATTCTTAATACATCCGTAATCATTGAATTCTACTTTATTTTTTTAAACGCACATTTGTCTGAACCATAAATGCTACCATTAAAAAAAAAATTTCTAGCATCTCTTGCATAAATGGGGCTCTGACATCCCTCGAGACTGGTCGCTTGTGCATGAGACAAACCACTTTATATATGGATTCATTGCTAGCCTTACTGAAACTCATTAAATTCATTTACATTAAGTTACCTTTTCTCTTTTTTTCTAGAGATTACCAGAACCCAGGAGAAAATATTATATTGCCAAAATGATTTCATCCATGCCAGCGATCCCTGTTCGCCGGGAGCGAAACAAGAAGGAGGGGTCAATAGGTTATTTCAGCCGTCCACACAAGTTATCTCTTCATTTTAGACCTCCTCTCAGCCACCACCAAGTAACCCCAACTCCTTCACCAATCAACTCTCCTCAGGGTGTCACAGACTCGCAACAGCATCAAGAAGGTGGAAATCACGGTTTAACTAGAATGATCGCAGAAAAACGAGTATTTTTCCAGTTGAGCGTACTTTTCCCTCTAGCTGGAGCTCTGCTCCTGTTTATAGGACTCATTCAGCTGGTTCCAGGTGCAGAGGGAAAGCATTATGGCACGTTACTAATCATTGTAGGCACAGCATTACTTATTATAGGTCTTGTCATCATTATCATTCGACTACTGTGTAAGTGGCAGTTAGAGCGCTATGACACAAGCTATTTACATGGTGGAGTACTTCCAGAGATTAAAGTTAATGAGCCTAGTCTTAACGATGTGGACTTGGAGAAGGTTGGAGAAATGGAATCTTCTTACAGTCGTCGAGCCTCACAACAGTCGAATCATCCAGCCACTACTAGTTTTAACTCTAACAATAGGGGTACAACGGCCGCTGAACAGGTTCAGGTTAGCACTTCTGGGGCGTACTCAAAAAGTAGTAGCAGTGTTGGAGGTGGAGGAGGCGGTGGTGGTTCGGTGCCCACACCGAATATTAATTGTAATCCATTACATCACTGTAAACCGATTCCCTAATGAAGTAATAAATAAAAAATGTTTTATTGCGATTATTTCTATTATTTATTAAAGGTGGATAATTTTAAGTTGTGAGAGAGCGTGTGAAAGAGAGAGAGAATAGGTAACGTAAATAAGAAACGAATGCTACATCCATTTTTAAACTTTTCATCCAATGTATACCAGAGGATTGGCTAAGAAACGAATGCAAAATTATAATGAAAAATTACTGTACTGTCTCGGCAAAGTTCTATGAGTTTGATGCATACAACTATTTTTTAAAAAAATGAGATTGGCTATTATTAATATTAATGGACCATACTAAAATCTCATCAAATACAAAGGAGTATATAGAAAACCAGTGTGTTTGCCATTGCTCGTTATAAGGATCTGCTACTCTGCAAATTCAAATTGTCGCATGCCACAATTTATTACACTAACTACGTGTTCTCTCTCATTTAATGTTTCGTTTCACTTCCTTGCAACCACTTATAAAATAATCTTTCACAATTTCCTATATACATAAATACGTTCAAAAATGTCTGACATGAGCTATTGATGATAATCTACCGTAAAGAATCTACTAAAAAAATTTGTATACTGGTTACTTAAGTTGGAAATAAACAAAAAAATATTACCTATGTAATTTTATGCGTTGATAATAAGCATTATGTAGCTTTTAAGGCCAAATGTCTCACATAAGTTTTAATTTGACTTTTCTGCAAATAATACAATATAACCCCGGAGGAATGATTTTATACATGAAAAAAAATATGTTTAATTAATTAATGTTGAAAATTACTGATAGTACATAATATGTAAATATATAGGTAGCTGTCTATTTACCGAAAAATTATATCTGTATAATTTATGTGCAATGAATTTCATACCTACCTGTTTAAGTTAAATTTTGAGAGTATCGACAAAAAAAAAATGATAAATCACAATAATGTATGTGCTTTATAAATTGGATTTTTGTATCCGAGAAAATCCCACCGCTCTATCCAGCCAGGTAAAAATAGCTCGTCTTTTAGTTGCGATACTAGCGCAAAGTTTAAGACTCCGTTTGCTTGAGATTGTTTAAAAGTTGAATGGTACCGTGTTATACTCATTCATATTTTTTAAAATGATATAGACCTATGTTATGCTTTCCTATGCATTATTATTGCAATAATATTGATATTGCTAAGTATGTACATCTTTTCTTCACAGTATACCTCACTTTTTTTATGAAAGACGAACAACATACATAATTTTCATTATACATGCCTAATCCTTGACCTCTATTTCAAAAATAGTTGGAAATATACTGTTTTCATTTTCAGTACAATATTTTACGTGCTACTTGTTTTACCTTAAAAGACACATTAATTACAGTTATCTATTATTGAGTGTGTTACAGTTTAATTGACAGTTTATTAAATTTTTCTTTTAATTATGTTTTGTGCTTTTACTTGCAGAGTTACAAGTACACACCTATATATATGTTTATATTATGTTATTTACTTTCGCCGCAAAGCTTGGATACGTATAGAATTTAACACAGATGACAATTTACCTGTTAGAAACATGAGACGTTGAACATATATTTCACTGCACATAGTTGATGTGTTTTGTCGTTCTCGTGTCATTTCATCATTCTCCTATTTTTCTTTATTGTTCATGCATGCCATAAATGCATTTAATTACAATAATTATGTCCCATTGCATCTCTCTAACTACTGCTACTCCACTCCTGTGTGTACTTCCGACTATACTAACAAATGCCAAATGTGAAAGAATTCTGCTTGACAATATGATTGCTGTATTCGTCAGTAACTGTCTTTCATATATTTTCCCTGTCTCGTATGACCAACATTTTCTACATTTACTAATTACTACATATTAAGTACTGATACTTAAAAGTTGCATTTCTAGCATGTATATTATTTTGTATTTTTTGTATTTTCTCTGTCATTTACAATTATTATTATTTTTTCAACCCACTTGAGATGAACTGTTTAATTTGGCATTGTAACAGACTACTTCTTTCTTTAAAAGAAAATTTCCTGAATGTTTTACCCTTTTACCGGATGGAATTCTTTCCCTTGTGTAAAAAATACAAGCATATTTATAAACTTTAATTTAATAGGCAATTATCAATTTTTATACTATATTTTTTCGTTAATTACTGTCTCTTCTGGCACTTGTTTACGGAAATGTATTTACGTTTTTAAAACTCTGTAAGAATACAGCATTTGGAATAGATGGTTAGGCTTTTACCTGATGAAACATACCGATTTTTTTGGTGCTCTATTTAGTACCTATTTATTGATTAATGCTACACACACACACAGGTTAATTATCTACACATACCTATACAGAAGTAGTGACGGCTGCCACAGTGTTTACGTTGAGTAAACATTCTATTGATGGGAGAAGAAATTGTGGTAAAAATATATTATGTATGCCATGCTATTTGCATTAAGATTAAGCCAGATTGCGCTTTTACGTGATTAGTCAACGGAGAAAGTCGATTCCTCTATTTTACCTTCAATTATAATATAATCTGCTGAATCCAGCTAAATATTTATAAACTAGTATACATACATATACATACATATATTCATATATATTAGTAAAGTTGCATATATTATTGGTAAAAAGCATCCTGCGAACAATGTAGGTAAATAAAAATAGTTCAGTCTCTCTCAAAAAACTATCTTTAAAAACTAATTATACAATTAATCTTAAGAAAAATCCAAACTCGTCACAATCATGTGAATTTTACTGCTAAAAATGAAACTTTTTTCCATTGAGTGTTACACATAAAACTTCAAACGAAAATATACTTTTAATGTGTCTAACTTGCTAAAAGAATTTAAAATATTTACTTATAAGAGTTGCAACTTTTAACAAAATTCTAAAATGTAGGATTCCTGCAGTACTGTAAGTTAATTTACTTTTACAAAAATTATAAAATGTATTTTTTCACTTTTCTCTGTAAATAAAATTTCATAACACACAACATTACAAATAATATGGTTGAAAGATTGTATATTATTATAATATAATTACACAACAACTCCAATTTAAAACTTTGGCACCACTGTTAATGTATATAAGCCACCACGACTCACGGTCACATACACACACACGAAATTAAATAGTTTGTAATATATTCTCGTTTCATATTTTTCAAAAAAAACTCAATAATAATAATAATTTTCAATTTGGGGAAATAACTATATTTACTGTTTATAAACTTAATAATAAATAATTAGTACACTCTACAGAGCTTTAATCTATGTTTCTTATCTACGAGATATGGAAGCAGGGGGAAGGGTAACTAACCTCTTTAGTGGGGAAACATCTTGTGTAATCATACTGGAGTACATATGCTACGTATATAAAGAGATTAAAACTATACTAGTGAAAAAAGAAAAGAAAGTAGTTTAAATTCAAAATTATAGACTTAATTTTTTTCGTGAGCACAGAGATCTAATTCACACGTTGTGCTTAAATAAAACTCGTTTCATTTGATAGTGTTTGGTCATGTTATTTGCTAACTAGTTGGAAACTATATATGTTAAGATTAACTGTTTTACATGAAACATGCTGATATTATTAATATTATTATATTGTAATGTAATAGTTATTGCAGATTAATAATTATTGAGAAATTATGTTGGGGCGTGGATTCTTAAAAAATGTCCATAAGATTATCTTCGTTGAAGCGGATATAGTGTATAACCTTTCTTGTTATAGATTAGATATTATATACATCATATTATATATCTAGTAAGCATAAGGAATAGTCACAGTTAAAAAAAAAGTATCCTGGTGTTTCTTTTTTAAATGAACCACGTTACATCAACTAAAGCACAATTTTCAATGAAGTTTAATCCTTTAATGTTGATTGATAACTATTAGTACAGCTGTAATAAAGCGGTTAGGTGGAAACTCTCTAGATTGCATAAACGCTCGAACATTTTATTAAGCTCTTTTGATTTAATACTTTTTCTCAAGTTCTAAAGAAGAGAATGTCAAAAAATATAAAAATAAGTTTAATGGTTGAACATTGGAATGTGGACTGTGGACATTCTTGTTAATTGAAAGACTTAGAAAGAAACCAGCAATGATACTGGTAATGATTACACCTTATCTATTTTTGACGCTTTCTCCTCCGTCAAAAAATATAGGAAAATTAAAAGGGAATAATATTCAAAGTTGAGATTGTTCGAGTGTTTACAGACAGAGTCAGTAATAATGTAATATATTTGCACACTTATGTCCTTGTGTTCCATGAAAATGCATACCAAATACTAATGTATTGCGTATGTAATAGTTTCAAGTTAAGTATATATGTACTAGTACGCTTTTGTAAACCTTTGAGAGATGTACCTATGTCATTTTTATTGTTGTAAATGGTGGGATGTGTGTGAAGAAAACAAGTTGTACAGATTTTAAAAACATATAATGCGAAAACAATGTATTCCATAATGATATGATGATACTACTATACTATATACATACATACACCCACTCCGACTACATGTTTTGCTACATCTTTATTTATGGGGTCTATTTACTTTTGCAAAAGGCTTTAGTTACTTTGAAAATAAACGTGAATAGTAACATCAAGTACTTACCTATATATATTTAACTGTAACGTTTTCTTCAAACTTCTCAATAAACGAGTTCTTTCAATTAAATAGCTGAACTTATTTCAAATTCTCATATATTGAAGCATAAAATAAACATGATTGTACTAGTTAAGGTAAGTACCACCTACCTTCATAGATGACAATTCACCAGTGACAGGTAAGAGGCACTCTACGAATGAATTTCTCGGAGGAAAGTAAAGATGCTCCCACTGTATTGTACCCGAACACGATGCAAACATACTAAAGTAATAAATTAATAAATAATAATACTTTCACAAAAATTTCGTTTGTTTATTTTTATTACTTGATTTTTTTTCTGTTCAACATTAATTTATTAACTGCATCATTAACATCATACATATGTATATATATTAGCTTGCGCGTGCGTCTAACATACATAACCTAGTAATTTTTTGCATGTTTTACAATTTTTATTTTTAGATGAACAGCTCGATTCCAAAAATACGTACAGACAGAGTTAGACAAGATAAGGATAACATTTGACAAATAGACAAAAAGTAAAGGCAATAATAGTTGACACTTTTAATATAGGTATGCATACAATAGGCAAAAGTAAGTTAATCACAAAAAATGTTTTTTTAGTTTTTTTAAAAATTCAGTTACACAAGAAAGTATAACAAAAAACAAGAAAGTAGTTTTTTTATTGAGGTCTTTCTACTTTTGTAACTGGCCCACACATATGAATACTTACTGATATTTATTTATGTATTACGAGTAACCTCATCAATTTATACCCTCATGACTTTTACCATTGGTTAAAGAGCAATAAATACCTGACACATGAAATATATTTTCAATACATACAAAGTGGTTAATTCCTATTATACCTACATCATTTTGACATATAGCTGATTTTAGAAGTAGAGAAAATCGTTTAAATCTTGAGTTTAATATACATATATGGATACAGATTATAGAAGAATAATATCTTCGTTATAACGGAAATTTGGATTTATATTTCGAAATTTTTTTACAACTAACTACTGTCATATAGGAAGGTATGTTGTATGTAATTAAACTATTTTGCGGATTTTCGACTTTTTGATGTGACAAGGTACAACGAGTTTCTGTACATCATACAAATTATGCACTAATTGAAGTTTGTATATATAAAGGTATGTTTTACGGATTTCAACCAAAATAGTATTTTCTATCTCATTGCATTGATAATAAGAAACGGTTTGGAACTTTATTTATGGTCAACTTTGTTCTCTTTTTGAACAGTTGCAATATCTGATTGTTTATTTATATGACTCATAATAAAAATTAAACATCATTTTGAAACTAAAATGTTAGTAGGGCATGTTTTAGCCACACGACTGACAATTTCTTTACTATATTTACCAAAAAATTATGTTGTCAAAATTATTATTATTATACACAGAAAAGCAATTCAATAGCTGCATATTTGACACCTGTTGAAGTTTCATTATACATGTGCTTAGCTTAGGTTAAGCATCTTTAACAAAATTAAATAATTCTAAACTCTCGAGAAAAATTTGTACAGAGAACACACATTACAATATTTACAGCCCTTATAATGTTAGGTCCTGTACTGTTTCTGATTTTTTTGCTAATAATTTTTTGAGTGAGCTAAACTGTTATAAATATATAAATATTTAGCCAAACTAGTAAGTTGATTGCGCATGTATGTTTTCAATTTTCAATTAAATTCTAAAAATCTAACAATTCTATACTGAACCAGGTAGGATTAAAAAATGAACCCGAAACAAACAAGAGATTGAAATGGTTTTTTAATGAATTAGGTAAATTGCAAGTACATATTATCTTCAAATATCTTGGTATTGAGTAAGTGTAAATATTGTAAACAGTATATCAATTTCATTTGAAGGATGCAAAACAATGACTAAAATGACAATTAAGTGTAAAAAATTCGTTGGTTAATGTAAAGCAATTTAAAGCATCATGAGCGGTATTTATTTAGCCTCTGTTCCATTAGTATGTTCGTTTCAAGATATATATTTTCTATATATAGCGATTTCAACTCTGTAACGAATAGTTTTTTTTTCATCAAAAATGTACATATATTTATAGTACATATTTCAACAAGGACAATTATATTATTATTGTACGAATATATATTGAATTATATAACTTGAACCTCAACAAGTAATTACCCACTTTCTGATATACACAAAAATTTAAACTATTTCATACTTTATATTTTAATGACTTGAAATATTTTTTAGACTAACGGCAGATATCGCATGTTTAATGTTATTGTTTGTTACAAACTATCAAATTGCTAGCGTTAATAGATAATTCATATTATATTACATATTTACAGCGACATGAGAACGACGATATATATACGAGATATCAGCACGATAATTTTTATAAGGTTTCCGTTGTAGGTACATCATTTATATGTAAACTATTTAGGTATTTATACTAAATGTAGATTTTTTTGTAACAAAACGTAGTAAAGTACAACTCAACGTTTGAAATGAGAAGAGTTGAGTTAAGTCGTCATACTACTTAATAATAAAATTTGAAAATATCTATAAGTCATGATAATCGTATTTTTTATAACTACATGTAATAACGCAAATGTGTAATAGTAGAGTGTAGTTATAATAGTAACAGCGGAATTATCTTGCGACACCGCCCCCAAAACAGTGAGTAGCTGATTGAGAAAAGTTACTCGGATATCCATAGGGTGGCTGTTGAGATGACGAGGAAACACCTTGCGTTCCATTATTACCTTGAGGTAAAGCATGTCCATGATTCCTACTGTTGTTTGTACTATAGTCTGCTGTCTGAGATGAGTTAATTGCCAATGGACTATTATTGAAAGCTGAAACCAAATTATATTTGAAATGTGAGTTGAAATTTGGAGAGGGTAATTAAAAAGCAACATCAACATCGAAGCAAATGGGTAGGTATACAAACCTGGAGAGCCAGATGCTTTCTCATTTGCAGATAATTTGGAGAAAGCAAGAAGAGCATCGGGAAAGTTTGGAGGCGTTGCAGGTGTATTTGCAGGTGTCATCTAAAAAGTATAGAATGAGAAATAAATTCGTCGAAAGAAAACCTTTTCAGAATAAGTCAAAGTTCAATAAATTCAACTCAAAATTAACTATGATTAGGTATGTTACCTGTCCAAAATGACCATGAAGTATGTGGTGGGCGTGATTTTGATGCGTGGGTGGTGCAACCGCTGCTTCTTGGAAGAACAAGCTCAGAGCAGTCTAAAATGATGGATTTTATTTAAAACATTAACATTATAGCAGCAGAAACAGTGCTGACAATGCTGATTCTACCAGTAACTACCCATAGTATTTGTAGTAATAATATTAAATAATATTAATTTATAGTAAATTCTTGGCATTTTTAATTTTAATTTTCTTACCTCAAACTGCCAATGAGCTGCCTGAAGCAAGGATCGTGCTTGATCCGTTGCACATCCAGCAGCCAAGACAAATTGATTTATCATTACTTGCTCTCGAAGGCTATCCATTTCACTCATTATCATAATAAGTAATTTAATAGCACTTGTACTGTCTCCTCCTTTTCTGCAGCGTTGGTGTACTTATGTTGAACTAGGGAGCTTTCTGTTCAGCTAATTATTTAAGATATTACAGAATTTAAATTAACAAAACGAATAGTTTATTGCCCCATTTCTTTAATTCAAGGTAGACTTCTTCAATTTTCAATGTTCCAGTGAAAGTTTAGTACCTGGAAAATTCATTAAAAATTTGTCAATAATTATCTTTTGAATCAATAGTAAATATTTTTGCAGCATAACTTTTCTTGTACTGATATAACATTATGTATACTCGTATATGAATATTACATGGTTTCAAAAGCCTTAAAATCGAAAAGAGTTAGAGTTCAATATTAGTTGTGCAATGACGGCACGACGTGGCACCCTATTTATGATTTAAAACCCTTTATAGTATGTAACTTCAGCAAACAGCAATTGTACTATTTTGATTTCACTGACAGGTCTAATGCGTTGAATGCGCTACAATAATTATACATTTTTACTTTTTAAAATTTACTTTGGTCACACAGTCACACTGTGCAACGCTTTGTGGAGTAGGTATGACATGGGTGTATGCATTTTATGTATTTATCTTGTGTGTTTTTGTTTTATTTTTATAAAAGTTTATTATCAGAATTTTCTCAGAAATAACCTATCATGGTTCAAAACCGACTTGTTTAATTGTGCTTAAAATTTCCCCTAACAATAGAAATTACAAAATTAACAGGTATTTAATTGATGCATAGTTTAATCCATAGAGCTGTAAATAATAAGATTTTGTTTTTTTATGTTTTGGCTCAAAACTAATTCCGAATAACGAAGCCCTGCTATCTCCATTTTTACTTAATTCCTCCAAGGTTTAATCATT
>JAHZMT010004956.1:0-10852 GCA_027743785.1 Sinhomidia bicolor | reverse complement strand
TTTTTTTCTCAAGAAAAAGTAGTAGAAGGGAAATTTTGTTTGCTAACTTTATACCAGTTTTTTTCTCTTCTTATTTCTTCTTACTTTCGTTCTGCATGAAAATTAAGACGAACGATGTACGTATATCTTCCATTCCAACAATGGTCATTTTTTGCCACAACCAAAACGGTTATTCCAGTAGTATGGTAGGGCAACTGCTTACTTTTTATCTAGCTGGACTCTTTTTTTCATCACTCTCTTTACTACATAAAAGTATCAGTATCAACCCACACACGCAGCGTAGCAAAGATGAAGATGAGAAATGCATAAACCGTGGAGTATAGTAATAATAATAATAGCAACTGTGATTTTTTTCTGCTTGCTTCTAGTAGTGGGCTACAATAGAGAGAGAGAGTAGTAGAGAAAGCTGCTTCATATCGAAAGTGAAAGTGAACGGGAAATGAAAGATGAGACGGGAAAAAAGGTGCTAGCTCTGACACACACACATTTCCCTGGTCGTATTGTTACCACAATGTAGCGTTCTTTAACGCTGTGCTAAAACCTAATGTTAATGTATGTATCTAGTAAAAATTGTATGTGCATTTTGCAACAGTAGCAGCAGAAGCTATATATGTGACTGATGATTGCTTCTGTTACGATGAATAAGCAGAGTAGAGAGCAAAAAGGGAGCGAGCATGCTGGCTACCTATAAACACTCAGCAGACGAACCTAAACGAGGGCTGTATATTTCTCTATTTTTAAAAAAAAAAAGAAGCCATTCTCCATAAAACCATAACGCGCGCAGCGTGCTCTATTGTGTATTTAGCTATTTTAGCACAAGAAAAGGGCTTTGGAACAAGTGGGTTCCGCTTTGGGTCTTCAGCACAACATTCATACGCCGAATGATCTTCTCCTTCTTCTCCTTCTGATGATGATGATGATGATGATTCACTTGGCATTGAGAATTATTGGCAGTAACAATGGGTTTAGTGTAGTGTGCGTTGTTGGTTCGCTGTGTGTGTCTGTGTAGGTGCCAGGTCTTGTGGGAATGGAACATGATAGGCGCTGCTTCTCTTGTGATCCAACCAAGCGACTATTATATTCATTGTGGCCTCATAGTCATTGAATGAAATCAACAGGATAGTAGTGGATTTCGAGGATAATTTTGTCTTATTTCTTTAGTGAGAGATTTTTTATGTGCTTTGTACATTTTTTTACATATTCTCCTATCATGATGCGTAGAAAGAAAACATCAAGCTGCTGAACAAGTATAATTTTTTGGGGAAAGCGAGGCGAGGCAAGCGTGTGTGTGTGTGTGTGTGGGCTTCTTTCAGAGATTGAGGGACGGAAGAGGAAGAGATGCTTCTGCTGCTGTTGCTGCTGTTGCTGCTGAGTGGCTATCAAACAATACATTTTCGTAATAGAAAAGTGAGCCAGTGTCTGTTTCCAGTCAACAAGAATTCGATTTAAGCACGAAGTTATCATCAATCTCAGCGGAGCGAGTGGTGACTGAGTTGAGCAAGTGACGGAGTGAAAGAAGGCTGAGGAGAGAGAAAGAGAGAGAGAGAGGAGGAAGAATAAAAAAAGCAAAAGCGTATTAGCAGTAATAAGCAGTAGCTAGTCATACAGTTGGCATCTTTTACTTTCACTTTCCCCTGTCGTTTATGTGTGTGTGTGTAAAATGTTGTTATTCTTCTCAACTGCTGAAGCTGCTGCTGCTGTTGGCTTTTTTATCTAGTAGAACAACAAGCAAAGCGCAAAAAAATATACACAAGCAGCTTGATGCACACAGGCCCAAGTTATAGTAGATGATGATGGAAAATCTGAGCTTTCAGAGTTAGGCAGGTGTGTGCGACGACGACGACGACGACTGACTCCCATTCCAACTATTTCTATTTCACTCGAACTTTCACTTGAGTCATCACAATGTCAGTTTCTATTACTATTGTTATTATAAGTATAACTGCATAATATATATCTTTCCTGCTAAAAAAAAGAGCATTGCTTGCTGACGGAAACTAACTACTGGACTGGACGTTCATTCGACTGGAGAGAAAAAATGTTTGATCGTTTGCTGGTTTAACACCCATTCCACCCAGTTGTGTATATTTTTTGTACATTATAAAAAACCAACAACTGTTTCTTGCCGACTGAAACATTTCCTGCATTGCGTAACATTAAGTAGAATATTCCAACGCCGACACTCCGGGGAAAAAGTTGGGAAGCTCTGAAAAAGTATAATACTGGTGCTTGTTTATCATCAAGTAATTTCTTGTATGCTTTTTGTTTTTGTAGAGACTTCTGCTGTTATAAGCAAGCTTTCAGCAGCGTCGCGTCACATTAAATTCATATGTGAATGAAAGCAGTGCGTGTGCAATGTGGATGGAAGACGCGTTTAGACATTTAAATAGTCAGTTATCATAAATTTGTGCTTCAAAACGCTATAATAACAATGCAGTTATTTTCAAATAAAAAATATTCATAATCAAAGCAAACCCGGAGTAGTACAATGGAACGCAATAAAGCGAGCTCAAGCGTGTACATAAGGAAAACGAGTAGTTCCAGTGTTACGGACGTCGTGGGAAAAAGCAAAGCAACGGATTTTGTCTCCATTGTTCACTGCCAGGCTTGTTCCAGTAATCAAAACAGTATAGAAAAACATTATTCTATGGTGCACAGTAATAAGCCGAATAAAAAAAGGCGAGTAATGAATATTAAAGGAGTAAAAGGATTTCCTTTATGGAGTATTCTCGTTCTAACTTGGATAAATTTCTTTTTTGTACTCACTGAAGGTAAGTATTGACTATTTTTTGTATAAAAAATTCGCACATTAATTTATATCAGAAGTCCTTTCTTATAATAAAATCTATGCATTGTCAATATCATTTAGATAGCATTATTCTTTCATTATTTATCATGGCATGTGTAGACACTCGTAGACGGCAAAATATTTTTCTTATTATCAAACTGTCATTTTATAGTACCTACTCAAATAACAAATGAGGTATGTGCTAGATGGAAATTTATAAACTTCTTTATTAGTAGAGGTATATTAATTTGCATACGGGCCGGATTCTTCAAATGATTGAATTGCATGCAATACAATTTACATTAAACATTCCCATTTGCCGATCGGGCGTGTACCTTAGGCCGCAGGTGTGTATCCTGCTAATTAGGCAAGCTTTATGTCTACATTAATTCGATATTAAATGCCAAGCACAAAAGAGTCTATCTTTCTAGTAATTCAAGGGATTTAATTTCTTCATCTGTACAACGTTTAAGTTGACAAAAATGTATACAAAAGTAAAAACAACAGAGAAAGAAATGAGAAATAAAATCAGGAAGTTTTTTTGTATGAAATGTCCTTCTTGTATGATTTTCTTTGTCGTAAACTTTATCACCAGGAAGTTGTTGAAATGTAATATTTGTTCAAAGGTGTACTACTGTCATTGCTAAACTAATTTGACAGAATGTTGACAAATGACTTCCACAGAAATTCTTTCTTTTTCTTTCTTTCAGGGCTACAATGTTACGAGTGCCTTTCTATGCACTGTGAATCAGGAGCTGTATGCGATGCTATTAAGAACACAATGTTGGAGATATTTTTTCCAAAGCGACATTTTATTCATTTCGACCCAAATGACATTTGCCCAGAAAACGAACTGCCAATGAATTCAGTGAGATGGGCGAATCTGTCCAAGGAATGTGAGCGAAGCGACTCAATATGCTTAGTTTCACCCATTGAAGTCCATACAATAGTGGATGGAAAAAAAGACGGGAAGCAGTTGGAAAAGGAGTATACGCTTATGACATACGGTTATCTACTTGGGTGTGCAAGTCGAAGGAAGCTTTTGGAATTCCCAGAAACTATCAACGTCCGGGTTGAATTAACTGGCAGAAATGAAAGCAGCGGGAAAAGCACTTCAGCCACCGGTAGTAATAGCCCCAACGGCAACGGAAGTCGTGGTAATCAGAAAAAAGGTGATGGCTTTTCCGGGAACTCGGAGCAGAGAGAGAATAATAGTGGTAGTAAAAAGCAAACAGAAATCTTTTACAATTTGACTAACGCCGGAAATGGGGCTGTTGAGTTTGATCCTACAAAGAAGACGTACAAGGATGGCTACTCTATTTCCAAAATATACTCTCATGTGTTCTACGTAGATCTAGGTACTCAAAACGCCACACGATGTTATGAAGATAACTGTAATGACAAAGTTAAATTTCGAAGAGTTGCTAGTAGCTCAGCAGGTATGAATTGTAAATTTTGTAGTAGTCGCAGTAATTCTATAGATTTTCTCTTTGCTGCTTTCACAATGGCAATAACACATAATTTTTTGTCTTAAGTAGTTTGCATTTTTTTTTCTTTCTTTTTTTGTGTGCCAATGCTTATGTAAAAAAAGTTTACTTTGTAAAGCAAAGAGGAGAATAACAATAGCATAATATATGTTTAGCTTAGGGTTTTAAAATGTATAGGTGTCACAAATTATTAAAAGTACTAATTTTCATTCTTTACACAGTAAAAAGTAAGTAACTAGATAAATGTATCGTTTGTTGATTTTTTAAGTAATTACCTTTACCTAAATATGAAAATATGCATGCCATATTTGTGTGATAGTGATGTAAACGTACGAAAGTTTCTATAATCAGTTAATTAGTTTATGTAGTAGGTACTAATATTGAAATTTATATGACAAGTAACTAATTATTGTATATTACGTATATAAAATGTACTTAAAACGAGTGAAAGCAGAGTTATATGTACATAAAATAAAGAGGAAACAATACAATAACATAAATATAGAATTGTTAAATAGATAAACTGTGGAAACTTAAAGCTAGTGTATATAAATACATATACATATAGCAGTTAATCTAACAAGTAAGTTACACATACGTTGTGAGTAAGAGTAGAATCTGAAATGTACCAATATTTACCGTCTATTAAATACAAACCTATATAAAACATTACTAAAGACAATATTATGCTCTCGTGAAAGTAGCAGGCCGTTTTGTATAACGAAATACAATAATGAATTGAATAAAAATAAGTAAATTAATTTATGTAATAAGAACACCAGCAAATGCGCTCACAATGAAATTATCTTAAAATCTGCAAACATTGAAACTAGATTTGCGTGAAAGTAAAAGCTATTTTGGAAGTAATCCAAGATACATTGATAACGATTGCGTATCTGCTTTCTAAATTTCCCATCTCACATTTTTTTAGCCATTATAAACGCTGCACAGCTCTAATCAAACATGCTGTATACAAAGACTACGGAAAACTCGATCTATTTTCTTTGTTTCTTTTTTATTCGTATTGTATGTATTCTACTACTTGGATTCTTGAATAATGTGCCAATGCTATATAATAACAACAACAACAACAAGTTCCTCCAGCAGTGTTCTGTTTGCATTATTGTGGATGTTAATGGAATGAACGCTGGTTAGGAAATATCCGGCAACGGAGACACGGTCAGAACAGTGAATTAGTACGTTACGTATCAGCGAACAACTGAATGTATTTTTCTTGTTTTCATAAGATGCCTTAAGCCTAAATTTCAACGTTTGCTACTTTCCTATAATAATATACATTTCCAAACAGCTTTTTAATCCTTCCGGAGTTGGCACACAGTTTTTGGTTTCTAAATTTTAGAAAAATGGTACAAAACTAGCATACAATCTAATCTGTTTTTGGCAGCAAAAATAACACAAATGTAGCTAGTGGGTAGCTTCTGTATGTTATAATTTGTTGCTGGGTTAAACTACACATAAAACACTTAGTATTTTTGCATATTCGGTAAGACAACTTTTAAAACACATTTCTACAAATAAAACATTAAAACTGGAACCATCGACTAGTTTTCTTAAACCTACCTTTCTACTAAACTGCTCTGAACATGGCATAAAATAAATCAAATAAAAGGTGCAAATGCAAATGTTAGAAAACCTAAATTCAAAATTCCATTTTTGTTTGTTTCTACTGCTTGCTTATATAATCCCACAGAGGAATATTTTTTTCGAAGAAGAGAGAATAAAGCATCGCCACAAAAAGAACGACGTTTCAATAAAAAGTCTTATCATTTTCCATCCTTTTATTTCTTTACAACGAGCAGGCAGTTGCTCAGCTAACTGATGAAAAAGTCTTACAACTTCCGCCTCGCCTGACAAACACTATATTTATGAACTTGCCAGTCAGTGGATACCTTTGTCTTTGTGGCGGTGCTGATTCATTTCATGCAGTAAATCAACCACGCATGAGAAGTTGTTCTCACTTTTAAATGAGCTCTACTATACCTAATGCGTATACGCGGAAGTATGAAGATACAAAAAAGCCAGAAATATTTTAAGCTGGATACAAAAGTTTCATTGGTTTTCTCTCACGCATAAAAAAACGTTCAATAATTTTCCAAAAACTTTTACAATTGAAGTAGAACTGACGACACCCGATTAGTCGCTGTTTTTGCGTTGTGCATAATAGGTACATTAATAACTATAATTAAATTTGCGCTACTGATAGATACTCAAAGAAATACATACCTAGGTACATATGTACATGTATGTAACTGACGATTAAAAAAATGTTGGTGCCCCATCCACCCATATAATTCAGGAATTACAGAAAATCACAAAATCTACATTATTTAAGCTTCACTAAATTCTATTTAGATAGGATTTGTTAACGATAATGCCTTTGTGTTGTTTCAATCTCTATCAGTTCTAAGCAGGTATATTCATTTAGACAGAAATAATAGTCGACCATGTACTTTTTGTACAAGTAATAATATTAAGTATATATTTAATATATCAACTTAATAGCCCAACAGTGTATTGCCTTTCCAGAAGAAAAAAAATGAAACTGGGTAAGCTTCGTGTGAGATATTTGCTACAAGCTGGGAATATTTTTTTCTCTGCTATCTCACCAGTCAGCATAATATTTAACTTACAATATCAAGATGATGCTACATATACTGTTGTTGACTGCATGCCACTTGTTTATTGGGTCTATACATACGTACCTACAGCTAGACTACTTTACAATTCACCATCTCTGCACGAAAAGGAAGAAGAAGACAAAGAAAATAGAAAATAGAAGACACAGCTAGGGAACACCTTCCACCTTGTTCATTCTTCTTTTTTAATACCTTTCCCCCATTTCTCTTCTTTTTTTAGAAAAAAAGATGTGATCAATTTCTCACATTCATTGAGAATGGAAGACAATATTGTACTCCTTTTCTTATACTTTTCCTTACCATTAAATAAAAATAGTGAGCTAGGAAATGAGAAAAGTCGATTTCTTCCCAGTTTCTATTTTTATATGCTTAAAAACTAATAACAATGTATGACTATATACGTATCTAAAAAAATATTCCTCTTCTTTGATTGAGTACGAAAAGAACCAAATCCAATTTCCTCACTAGAGGATCAGTCAACAACCTTTGTCGATGAATACACTTACTTGCACTACTTTTTTTGTATCACTTTCCCATGCCATCGTCACTTATTTAATAAAGTATACCATATACATACTACTACTAAACTGATATGATATGAATGACGGAAACGTTTTTTAAAACTTTTTTTCTCCCTTTTTTATAAAAGATTCTTAAATGAACTAGTTCTTCTCTTTTCCATCTACAACATTATACTCATTTCTACATAACAAAGAAAGTCGTTTTATACAAAGTCTGATGTAATATAATATTGTATACATACCTATATATAAATGTACCCATGCTCTCTATTCGGATATTAGTATGGAAAATTTCGAATACAGAGAAATGGAAAGTAAACCATTTTCATCACAATAAACTTTTTCCCTTCTAAAGTTTTATCTTGATGCTTACATTATTTGACTGAAAGCCAGTACCCATTACCTTTTGTAGTGAAATATATAAAAAGTACTTACTATGTGCGGCACCGTCATCATCATTATTTAGAACGCATCAACAGCCTAGCCAGCCAGCCGTCAAACAGGAATATAAATGTATGCGTTTAGAGTGGTTGGGAAAATGTCAGTGCGGAAAAGGAAGGCAGGATGGGAATGGGAAAACAGAGGGTAAAGTATTACGTGGAGACATTGATTGCTCTATTCTCCTATCCTCGTACTTTCCAACTTGACCCACTTCTTTGGCATCAAGATGTACTTTTTGTTAATGTCAGCAGTCGCAGCAGCAGCAGCATCACTCTTCTAACGTAAGTACCTGCCAAGGTTTACCGAATGGGAAAACTCAGTAAACCAGAGTAAATGTGCAATGTTATCGATTTTAAAAAAGTAAAAAAACCTAAGTGAACATGGCATTGGTGTGGACGGGTACGATCACCTTATAAAATATATACCATTTCATTTTATGAAGAAGAAAAAAATCTTTACAAAAATTACTTTTGAAATTTCAGCGTCCGAATATATGTATATATCTGAATTGATTTACTGATCATAAAATTGTTGAAATACATATTTAATATTTTTTTGAAATAGCCATGTTATAGGATGAGGCAACTATTGATGTCACTTACGTGAGAACAAAAGCCATAAAATATTCAAATAGTCATAAAAATGTTGAAATGGCAATTGTTGATATTTGTAGAGTGAGTGTTCTTTGGCAAGATTGCATTGCTTTACAAAGATTATTGTCTTGAAGGGGGATATTACTTTTCAAACAAAAACTTTTTCCCCTTCGTCGTTTCTCTAGAAAGGGACACTTTTCTTTTTGAACATATTAGATTATTATCCTTTTTTTGTACTCGTAGGAATTTTCCACTGAGAACTGAGTCAATAAAAAAGGAAAACAAAAAAGTGAGTTTCAGTACAAACGTTTGCTCTCATCTTTTTAATATTTGACTTTTCTAGTTACCTGAGAGTGGACTTTGGCAAAGAATGTCATATATAAAGTCTACCTACTTATTTTTTATGACAAAAATACACATCCATTCCATTTACCTTGTACATTCCAAAAAGCCCAGAAGATAACTTTTTTCCACTTTTTGACAGCGCCCATATTTGTTATTATCTGGTAATATGTATGTGCTCTATCGTTATTACTTACATAACAATAACATAACTATATTTTACTGATTATAGGCATTTGTATACCTTCCTAGATATGTAATAATGAATTTTGTACGTTTTGCCGTAGCCTGTCTATACCTCCAGTAAAAATACTCCTTTTAGTTTGCGCTGCAGCAAAATGAATGTATATTTTGGGATATCTTTCAGTACAAATAATCAGTGAGAGAAAGAAAGCCTGGCGGAAGTTCTTGAACAGCAATAATATTTATTGTTACATTCGCATTCCATCCAGAAACAGAGCAATATACTAAACTGAACACACAGTGAGGTGAGGACTGCTATTACGAAAAACTGTGATTTCCGGTTCTATGATACTGATATTGTCCAGTAGTTGTAATTCAACAAAGGTTTATAATTTCAAATAGGCTCTGAAAGTTGAGAAGGTTTCACTTGTTTTTTTATGCCGTTGCTATAATTTTACACACTTTTTGTCAGTACCATTTAAGCAAAAATACGAGATGTCTAACATAGTATCAATGTGCATTTTGTTGTTTCGAAATGATTCGGAAAAGTAATAACCGTACACTATATCCTGTACTTTCGCTCTTTAACTCGAATGATTCGACTTTTGACAATCGCCAACATAAATCATCACAATTTACCGCACATACATACATAAATTACAGCATATTGATTTTATATCTATATTTCATACTCGTCAGTTGACAACAGCCGTAGAATTTGTCATTTTGCCATCACTTTTACATTTTACAGAAGCAAAAAAAATATGGTTGTATGATACACGAGCGGAAGGTGGAACCCTCTCGCTTGGATTCCAGGGAGTTGGAAAGTGATGACTCGAGTTTTGGCAGAACTCTTTTTCAAGATCAGTCATGGACGGTGACTTTCATTGCGGTTATTTGAGTAATGGTTCTCATTCGCTTACGGCTAAATGAGCAAATTTTCCGCTATAACTATAGGTATAACTACTTGCTTTTTATATTATCGATACAAACGGCATGGCATAATATGTATTACACGGAAATTCAAAAGCTCCAGTTCAGTCAGAATCATTACTTTGTTTCCTTCCATAAAAAGAAACGAAAGTAATGCGCTTACTACTACTGTGCTGTGATATGTGAGCTTATACAATTCTCATATTTCTCAATTCCATAATTCTGTCCATTGCTGACTGCCGAATTTTGTAGAATTTGATTTAGATATCTTCACCTCCCCTCTACACTTTCACTTTTTGTACAATTCTAGAGAATAAAGAGAATTATAGGTGTTTAAAATTACATTTATTTCGTATAATATGTTTCATGATGCTTTTGCGATTATAATGGTTTAGCACAAAAAAGTAATGTATGACAGCTGTTAATGGACTGTAGCTCGAAGAGCATTAATCATATAACACACATACCAGTAGTAGGAGGAACAGTGTGGGAATGTCGAGACTTGAGTAGAGAGAGAGAGAAATTTCAGGGCACAGAAAACAGATACCATCAGATAAAATCCAAAGATTCTTTTAAATGCTGTCAACAAGCTAGAAATGTATTTTGCTGGCTTATCAAAAAGCCAAAAATGAAGAAAATGTTGAAATTTAATCTCTGTCTTTATCTGAAAACTGTAAAATATAATTTTCTAATGTTCTAACAAGGAATATTATTAAAGTAGATATGATATATACACATTATGGGTATACTATAATACATTATATTGCTACTATTATACAGAAAAATCTGAATTCTTCTACATGCTTTGCTATTTACTTTGTCCTCAAATTCCACATTCTCAAATTACCGGATGATGTATTTTTTGACAAGTGAGAAAAAATACATACGTACTTGTATACTCTCATAT
>JAHZMT010004955.1:0-11000 GCA_027743785.1 Sinhomidia bicolor | reverse complement strand
CCTCTCTGAATCATCTTTACCTAATCAAAAATCTAATGAATGCACAAAATTACATCATCATCACTAATCATCATCATATCATCCATTACAATCGTATGGAAGAGTGCTACCGCAGAGTATAATATGCCATCGTCATCGTCGTTTGTTGAGAACAATTTAAACAAAGTGTAGTGTTTTTTCATCGTTCGAAATGCTCATCTTTAATTTACAGCATTTGTAATTTATTTATTGGAGATATTTTAAGTTAATACTGAATAGGTTAGTAATTGTAATATTTGTAATACATCGATCCAAAAAAAGTAACGCATTTAAAGTTCATTTAAAAGTGTTTGTTTTTGGTTGATGTAAAAACAGTAAACTCAGCTGATTTTAGTGCAAGGTTTATTTGTAAAAAAAATTTGTTGTAGGTATAGTATACAGTCTAATGAATAGTTACGAAAATTTGTTATTGTTAGTGTTTATTAGGCAGTGTAATTTTGTGAAACATTGTTCAATTTTGTGGTAGGTCAAGATAGCGTTAACGTTACTCCGACCGGATTTTAAAAAACCTAAAGATTTGCGCAGTGAATTATCGTTACCTTTTATTATTATAATCGTGAGTAGGGTTTTTTTCTTTCAAGTTTCCATTGACACTTGTTCTTCACTGTGTTTTTTTGTAATTCAATTATTATTCCCATCCAAATTGGAATCATCTCTGCTCATCTGCTACAAAACGGAATGTTGTTTGTTGTTTTGTTTCTGAGCTTTTAGTGTAAACTTCAACAGGAAGTCAGTTTTGTTAAAGTTTCGACTATTGCAGGATTTCAATATATTTGCTATTTATGTTGTAAAAGACAGAAACGTTGGATAAAATTTGTGTATAAAAGGTTAGATTTTCGTTATATATACTGTACTTTTTCTATTATACTTGAGATTGTAGGGTTATCAGTATCACCTTTAACATTCTATTGTAGTAAAAGGTTAGATAGGGAGTAATAGAACCGATATTGTAAACTGTGTATACCTAAACTAGATATTGCTAAGATTTATACTGTAAAATTGTTTGATTCTTTAATTATCATTAAATCAAGTTATAAAACTTAAACCTCATATCTTAACTGTTTAGTTTTGTAAAAATTTGTCTCTGATCGGTACATTACAATTATGAGTGACCAGCAGTCACTAGACAAAGCTGCGGAAACAGCTCAGAAGCTGGCAGCTTCAACCAATACCAAGCCAAATCAGTCGTCTGCTGCTGCTTCCCAATGGCAATTCCCGTATAATTTTAATCCGTAAGGTTTTTTTAAATTTACTAATTACGTACTGTATTGATAATGATATAATTATCCTGTGACCTGTGATATGTTTTTGCGTTTTGCCACAGCTATGTAGCCCCTCCTAATTACGGTTATGGCTCTTATGGTTATGGGGCATATGTAAGTATACAGCAATTGTTCAATAATTTTAAATTTTATGTTATATTATGATTTTGTTTCGGCGTAGTTTTAACAATTATTTTTTTAAATGTTTGTAGGGTATTCAAGGAATGAACTTTTCTTGCCCAACACCTCAGCCACCTGCCATTCCTCAGATGCAACAAAGTGCACCAAAAGATAACCAGTCATCGGTTAATAATGTTTTACCTCCAGGGTTCAATCCTGCACAGTTAAGTCAAATCCCCCCTCCTTTCCTTCCTGGGAATAGTAGTAATTCTAATTCTTCTTCCTTTTCCAACTATTCCAATTACGGGAATTTTTCTCAATCAAATCAGTCTTGGGGTAACAACCAACAACAAAATACTCGAAATCAGCAGCAGCAGCAGAATTCTGGTGGTGGCCCAAAGCCTATTAGATTCAGCCTGCAAGCAAAGCGCGGCGGGGTTCATGGGTTTGGAAATAAAGCCCAGCAACAGACTTCAAACTCAATCACTCCTAATTCTGCTAACATGCCAAATAGTTTTTCGAGTAATAATGCAAGCAACGGGGTAATCGGGGGTCAGCAAAACGGAATGGGATACCAAAATGCGGGGTCATCCTATGCAAAGGTTGCTGCATCCTCAGTGTCCAATAGCATACAGCAAAACAACACCGGCACCGAATATTCCACACAAAATAATTTAAGTAATTCCTTTGCATCGCATAACTCTTCTTCAGCATCCAATAGTACGTTCCAAAATCAACACTATGGACGGGAATCGGGAGCTGGGATCACTCAAGGTCAACCTAGTGCCAAGGACATTAGTCAAGCAATGGATCCATCTGATTGGCCGGAAAGTCTCCAGTAAGTGTATACAATCTTGATTATTTAAATTTAAGAGACATATTTTGAAGTTTTATTTTAAAAATTTTAGGCAATATGTATATCGCTGCTATGAGTTGTGTTCTTCAAGCGTGGACAAGGATCGTGTAGATATCATTTTACGTGGAAAAGTAACAAGGGCTGCGCAGGACGGAATTCTTCAAACTAAGGATTGGCTAAAAGAACCTCTTCCTGAGTAAGATTTTGACAATTTTTTCATTTAAATAAAAAATATACTTTTAACGCCTTTTATTTAAAGTTACTTTTTAAACATTATTGTAGGATTTCTGCTGGAGGTCAAGTTAAGATGTTACCATTTGCAGTGAGTGCACCAATAAAAGGTAAAATAACGGGTAAGCCTATTAAAACTGACGACTACGCGGTCGGTCGTGGCAGTGGAACAAATCTTCGTGGTGGTCGTGGTGCAACTCTGGGAGGAAAGCAACAAAATGCTAGAAATAATAAGTGGGGTTCTGGGAAGGGTAGGGGTGGGCGAAACGTTTTTAGGTCTCCATCAAAGACGGCTTCACCAACACGTTCACGGTCTCGCTCAAGATCTGTAGACTCTGGATCTTCCTCAGGTTCTTCATCCGAGTATGCACATTCAAAAAAGACAAAGAGGAGAAGACGGTAAACATGCGGATATTTACATGAGCTTACATACCTATTTACATTATAATACAAATTTAATATTTACTGGATAATTTTGTTATATTTTTGCAGATCAAGCTCTGAATCTAGTTCATCTCGAAAATTCTCTCCAAAACAATCAAAAAATAGCAAGAAAAAGAATCGCCGAGGGAAAATGAAAGGGAAAGCGAATGCTTTGTAAGTCTTTAATTTTACTATGTTGATGCATGTCTCATGTACTTTATTTTCATTTACGTGATAATAAATTGATATTACAGAGACAAGAAAAACAAAGAAGTCGAACGAGTGGAACGTGTAAACATGTACAGCGAATACGGTGTAATGCAACTAGATGAGGACTGTAAAACTACTGCCAAAATTGCTGCAAGGGCTGCCAGATTCGCAAAAGAAAGTAAGCAGAACATAATGTTTTGAAAATTTTACATGCAACTGATGTATGTATTGCATGTTGACATTGTTGTTGTTGTTTAAAACCAGATAAACCTCAAATGTCCATGTTGAGCAGAGGAAAAAATCGGCCAACAATGAAAAGTCGACTTGGTGGATTTGCTAATCGACCTGCCACGTCATCGTCATCAAATGGTGCCTTGTGGACGCTGGATACCACAGGTAGTACTGGCAGTTACGAAGATAATGATTGGTCTGGTACTATTGTGATTGGTACAAGCAATGAATTGGAAAAGCGATACTTGCGACTTACCACTGTAAGAAGATTTATTTTATATGTTCACTTTTAGTGTTTTGTAAATGTATTATATCAACAACTTGTTCCATTATCATTATTGTTAATTTACCAGGCACCAGACCCGTCAACAATTAGACCTGAAAATGTGCTAAAAGACAGTTAGTTCAACTTTATGACACTTTTCCCTCCGCTCCTAACAAAGTAGAATTTACAGCGTATCGAATTTTATACTGCATCTTCACGGCAAATACGCTAGGTATTTATATACATGTTCATATTTACTATGCTATTTAAAAAATTCAACAGTTAGAAAAAAAATACAACTGTATTTTCTTTTTCAGATTTAGGAGACGTAATGTCAAAGCTAACTGATGACGTTAAAAAAGATGAATGTATGGCTCATGCTTTGGAGCTAAAAACTGCCTGGGCATTAAAAAATTACGCCAAATTTTTTAAACTACATTCGAATGCCCCAAAAATGGCAGGATATCTTATTGATTGGTTTGCAAATCGTGAGCGCAAACACGCCCTTAAAACCATCTTGAAAGCGTAAGACTTGGTCACCAATTTTATGTGACTATTAACATTTTAACTCTAAATCTCAAATTAGAATTTGTATGACATAATTCTACTATCATATTACCCAATTCTTTAATCAATGTTATGTTTTCAGGTCATCTTTAAATTATAACGCTTATAAAATTAACTATCAGTGTCCATGTATAAGCTAAATTTATGGCTTTTGTGATGATGTGAACTAAATTATTTTAATTGAAATATATGTACAGTTACCGACCGAGCGTACCAACATCTTACGTTAAGGAACAACTAGGCTTACCCTTAGATAGTGAGTGGACGGATTTTCTCACATCCACAAACTTGGAAAATACAATAATTTATATGGACTCTCCCGTAAACTCCAAAATCAATGCAAAGGACTCGTTTCCTCTTGTTATGTCTGCGCTTTCATAATTAATTACATTAAGATTTCCACAAAAAATGTACTCAACCAAACCTTTTTTGTGGTCTCGTCCTCCCTCCCAGTATTTAACGCATGGACTCTTTCATGATGGTCACAAATTGTGACGATGACCATGTTAAGCTCGCGTAATTGGTATACGGTGGTCATGTTGTTGTTGCTGCAATCCGACTGTTTCGCATTTCTTGTCTATGAGTGATTGAGGTTTGACCTATATTACAAACCCTTTTGACGAAGGGAACTGGCATTATGATTACAATGATAATAATTGACGAGTATGATATTACTAATTATTACTACTACTGATGCAGTATGCTGTAAAGATTAAATCATGTGCTTGTTGTGTACCGTCAATTTGCAACACGGTTAATAAAAATGCAAAAAAAAATTTAACATTTCACTTGGTATTTTTATTCCTAATTTTATGTGTACAATTTCACACATCAAATGCAGTAACAGTTCATAAACCATATAAATGCATCTAAAAACTACAACTTGAACAAGTTAACAAATAATAGAAACCTCGAAAGGCAATATTTTACAGCTCTGTATTTGGTTAATTAATACAATAGTATAAAGTAGTATAAAACAAGTCACATTTTTATTAGTGCTATAAAGTTATAAAACCCTGAACCATTCAATAGTCGACAAATATATAATATATATGATAGTAGCACATGGTCACTAATATTGGTTTGAAGAAATAACCAAATTTTATAGTACCTACCGAGTGTTTTGCATTGCATTTTTATCAAGTACCTAAGTGTATGAAGTAATGTCTATTTTCAACAAGTAATCATAAATGAATGAATATTATTTTAAATAATTATGTTGGATGAGAGAGAATTTTTAAACTGAGAACAATTTGGACGTACTTTGACCACAATAAGTACAAACACTGACATTCTACGTGTGCTAAATAAAAGTACTGTACAACTTGCAAAAGTACACAATATATTGTTTTCTTTGCTGCTACAGTGAAAAATACGTTACTATTTAAACCTCCGTTGTAAGTACTACCGTTACACTTATCGTTACGTCTGCTGTGAAAGAACTCTCAGCGGCATAAGCACTAGCACATGCGAAATCTCAGGATGACGTTACTACAGGAGGAGCTTCTGATGTTCCTTCATTTCCATCAACGGATGGAGCTCTTACAACTGTGGTTGCTGAGGTTGTAGACGATGAGGCACCTGATGTTGAACTTGTCGCAGACGAGGTTTCAATTGTCGGATCTATTAAGAAGAGAAAATACAAGTTACAAAACTGACTACGCGATTTCCGATGGAAAAAAAATATATTTAAAAAACTTGAACTCATTACTCTGAAGTGAGTTCACCACAGTAGTTGTCGTTACGGTTGTCACACTTCTAATCTGATTGGTCACGCTCACTGGTGATAGCAACGATCCACCATCTATAAGTCGCTCTTCCACATTGCTTAACAATCGAATAAACCAATTTAGGATTAAGGATTTGCAAATCAATACCATTTTAGAGCTAGAGTGTTGATATGCTTACGTGGAGCTGCCATTCAAACTGGAAGCAGCAGTCGTGCTTGTACCTTTTCCGTTAACAATCGTCGTATGATCTCGTACTGAATCTATCGTTATATCGGCTGCTTCAGAACTTAAATCATCCATGCTAATGTCACGATGATTGGAATCAATATTACCGTCATTAACAGCATCCACATGATTTGCATTGATGGTCGACTCATTTTCGTTTGTTTCCTGCTGCTGCGGTCCAGGTCCAACTACACTACATCGTGGTTTGGAAAGTAAGGCTGCCTTTGTTGATACACTGATACGTTGCAACTGGCTAGAACTGATTTGATAGAAAGCTTCGCCAGTTTCGTTGAAAGTAAAGCTAGATATGCCGGTAATGTCTTCTCTCTTAAGGCACTGACTAAACACAATTTGTTTTCGGAGATCTGGGACAGTAATTATAAATACGTCCCCTTGATTGGTTAAACACGACAGGCATTTCTCATTGTAAGATTCATCAGCAGTGGACACAAAGCTTTGCACACTAACTTTTCTCGTTCTTGAGCCTTCCTGTGCAGTTAATTTCAATTTTCCAAATGGTCTTAAAGCTGGTAGCGTAAAAATCTAAAATACAAAACATTCATTAATTAATAGAAATAACATTTTGGCACTCCAAAATACATACTCGACTTTATTAAAGGAATGAATACTTTAAGTTGTTCTTCGCTGGATATTATAACTTTGTGAGGACCGAGATGGTCATGTTGTGGAGAAAACCCATCCACAACTCCCGTGTTACAATCCAAAAGTATTACGGATAATACAGGAGCCCGATGTTTTAACTGAATTTCTTTAGCTATTTGACATGTAATATCTTCCTTGTTTCGTCTTTCTCCACCTGGGACTCCAACAGTGAAAACGTACACGGTTCCAGCGTTCGTACCAGCCCAAAGGGTTGGAGTTGTTGTTTGCACTAGGCACAAACAATTTTTTTAATGATTTGGCAATTGGCAACAGTCAACATTATTTACTGCTTGAATACTTAATGCCACACTTACAACTTATAATATATGTTTTTGCAAACGTTACAGATCGCACCATGGATGACATTGCATCATCTGCACCTCGTGCTTCAATGGCTCTTTCAACCGGCTTTGACGGAGGATCTCCCCCGGGACTCTGCACAGTAGAAAGGGATGGACTTTTAATTGGACTGCTTCCACTTGGACCTCGTTGGGATCGTCCTTTTCTCAGCCTTCTAAATGATTCTCTTAGAGATTTTTTAATTGATTTACGCCGAGAAATAGGAGTATCTCCAGCAGCCATCACATCTACAAAGTAATTAAAGTGTAGGAATGCAGTTACGACAGGAATTTTGCCAACAAGTATGATCTTACCATTTGGATTTAAAGTTGATTTAATCATGACGACTTTTTTTCTAAAAAAGTCAAAGAGTAACACCCCATGTGCTGTCCCCACAGCTGCAACACCAGAAGGTGCTTCCAGAGCCAAAGCAGTTACAGCTGCCGGAGGTTTAATTTGCAATAATGCGCTGACCGTAAAAGAATCATCACCATCTCGATTGCCAATATTAGGATTGTTCTTTGGTTTGTACTCAAGTGGATCATGCCCCTTCCATACAAATCCATCATTGGCTGCCACCATGTTACACATTACAACCTGACAGAAATGTTATTTCTTTTTAATTATATCACATTTGCATGTATTACGCCAATAATATGAAGTCTTAATTACATCCAATTTTGAAGGCTCTTCTGGAAGTATTCCTCGTTTCAGAGAACTAACAATAACAAGCTGCCCAGCAGTACCGCCAATAACTAGCACCCCTGACTTTGGACAGAAGCTAACTTTTTTCACTGCAAGTCTTGGATCATCAGAGTATGGATCAAAGGTTCCGACTTTCCTAAACGGAGGCCATTCATCTTCGTCGTCGTCTTTTGCATTGCTATTATCCAAGCCAGATTCTGGCATTTCGTCACTCGAACTAAATAATGACGAGGAAGAAAACTTTGTTAAAAGTGTCAAACAGTTTCCTGATGCGTCCCAAAATCGGATGGAACCATCCTCATGTCCCGTAATAAGTAGGGATATTCCTGTAGAATTCTTTGATTTCTCTGTAGTGGTCTTCTTTGGAATGATCTTTTCAGTACTATTTAATCTGCCACCTTTGATAGGCCATGGATTTTTGGAAAATTCTCCCGGCAATCCTATTCTTTTCAATGCCGCGAAAACTTGGTCCGAAACATTTCCCACGTGATGAAAGCAAGTTACTGCTGATGGATGGATAGCGTTTAGATAAGGGTGTGGATAAAACAAAGGCCAATTTTCACTTTGTAAGTCAACTGCAATAAGTTCCTCTTCCGCTAAAATAACAAGAGCAGACGGAGTTCCTTCCTCGATTGCACCATTTTCGTTCAAGTTTGGAATCAAAACAAAGTCAACCACTTTTGATGTCAAATCGAACGTAACGTGAGGAGAATCAGTAGACCCTGTTAAAATGAAAGAATCGATATAAATCTATTGAAACAAATACAATGACAATCGTTCAGATCGTTGAAACTGTAATAATACCTTCCGCTTTTACAGATACTGTAAAGTGATCGCCATAATCGCGTCGTGACATTCCTCCACTAAAGGCACAAAGTGTTTCATTGTCATCGTCTCTCCAAAATCGAATTTTTCCTATACGTTTACAAGGAAATGGGCCATACGGGGTCATAGCCTCTTTTTCAGGTTTCTGACCAGACTTAATATTCCACACAATGTATGACCCATCATTATGTGCAGTAGCAAACAGTTTTTCAGAATCGTCATCATCGTTGGATGGGAACCAACACATATCTTCTAGTTGTTGAGAAGCCACGAAATTCTAAAAACAATTTTACATGAAAATAAAATACCTCTTTTACTTTATACAACTAACTAGTTAATAAGTTGTAAGCTATTTAGTTTATACCCTAATATTCTTTTGTTGATTTATATCCCATAATACTACAAGTCCGCGTTCATAACCAATCAACAATTGAGATTCTGCAACAATTTCTAATATGCACTCGACTGCACCTGGATTGACCTTATAATTTTCAGGTCCACTGAAAATAACAAATATTGGCTTTTTATAAACAATGTCACACAGTAAATTCGACAAGTCGGAACTTGTGGCAAACTTCTTACTTTTGTAATACGACATCTAGATAAATAATTTTCTCCGTTATTTCAAATTTTGGAATATCAAGCATATGAATGTTTCCTCCTTCAGTACCAATATACGCAAGTTTGCAGTCCTCTCGCACAACTATAGATGAAATTCTTTTGAGTCTACAGACAAAGTTAAGTAACATTGTGAATTTAAAGTAATCAGAGCGGTTTCTTATTTTTAAATGGTTTATATTTCCATTTTCACTGACCTTCCCTCCAATGGGTACGATTTCACAAGTTGTAAGTTTGAATTTTGAAATTTCCATAAATGCAAAGAGTTATCATCGCACAAAGTTATTATTCGACTCTGTTAAGATATATATTTATAGTCATATATAGTAACATTTGATACATGTGAGCATAAGCATTAGTTGAAAAATAATATTACATACCGATTTTGGCACAAAAGTTATTTTTGTCACAGAAGTTTCTTCCTGTGGATGTTGTCCAGTGTATTCGACACCAGGTTGACCAACACTAGCACATGGTAAAACAAATTATTTGGGAAACTTTCACAATGAACTTTAAAGAAATAGAAAATTTACTTACACGGTAAGGGATCCACTTTTGTTTGCTACAGCCAAGAGCTGTAATTGTGGATCATACGCTAGTGCCGTTGGCTTGGATGGGAAGCCATGAGTAACGGTCTAAAACAGAAAGTATAGATGAAAGTCTGTTGTATTTAATTATCATCTTCTTAACATAATAAATAAATGGATCGCTACCTTTGAGAAGGCAAAAAGTTCTTTTTGAACTTTCACCCTCTCCGCAGAAATATGGGTGCCTTTTCCTCTTATGAATTTCAGCATGGTGGCCTGATCTTCCAGAGCCCCCGTCGGCGCGGATGACGCAAACTCAGTGTAATCTGGTATGTTGACAGCGTTTATTTTTCGCTTTAAACATGAATACGAGAAAACACCGACACTATTGTCACTTTGAAAACGTACAAGTTGTTCCTAATAAACAGATTGTCCGGAAGGGCTAACTAAGCCGTTCTCAACTAATGGCAAACATGTACTTCAGTAGTTTCTCCCAAGCTCCACTCATTTTAGTAGAGGCTCAACAACAGACTCCCTTTTCTGAATAAAAGCTCCCTGGCAAACGGTGTGCAGAGAACCATTTTATAACGGAAGTAACCGTGTAAAAGCAAACGTTTAGTACCAGACAGTAATAGCAAAATTGAGATTTCACTTATGCAGACAGACAGAACTTATTGACCAAACAAACATGTTTTGCAAACCAATCGATGGATGTCTACGAAAACTGTTGAAAAGTTTATATCAAAATGTTTCACCACCCCACCACGTCTTAAAACAAGAGAAAACAAAGCACACAAGAATATTGCTTTCACTTCATAAAGTACGTATATACTATCAATGCAACATACACCACACTGACCACACAGTTTACATTTTTACATTCACATAATCCTTGGAAGACGATAAATAATTAGACAACGTAGTTAACTTGTCGTTCCAATCCGCTCCATTAATTCTAAAATAAAATAAAATAATAATAATTAATATTTATGCCATGATACAACTAATGACCAACTAATATTACACTGTCAAATGTCTCCTCAATAATAGCTATTCAGTGCGCACCATGTCACGCATAGACACACACATACTCATTATTAAAACATTTCGCATTTGTCCACCCACACATGCATGAGCATAACTTGGCATAACATGACTAATTAA
>JAHZMT010004954.1:0-12208 GCA_027743785.1 Sinhomidia bicolor | reverse complement strand
TTAAAATGCCAAAATTCATTTCCTGCCTCACCGAATGAAATTCAGCAATGTAGGTAAGTTTCCAGAGAAAAGCAGCGTCGCAAATCTCGTCGTCACTGCCTAAACCAATTATTTGAGCTACTTGATATATCTTAAATCATTCGGTATGAGATTCGTTCTAAAATGTATTAAATAAAAATTCCAAATAATGTCTCTTCATAAAATTCTGAATAGAAAAAAAGTATTACAACGCATAAGTCAGCTATTTACTACATTCGCAACCCGAGCTAAGCATTTAATATTATAAACCGAACGGAATGCTGTCTGGGAATTTGTCTGGAGCGGGAAATAAAGAATCATAAATATGCTTACATTTATATTGATAGCATGCGTGTTTTGTTGAACTGTATTTTAGCTGGCTTTTTGATTGCATTCAACTTTATATATTTTTGGTCATTATAAAATCATACCACGGAAGAAATTACAGCAGACATGTTGTTGTCTATAAACGTACAAAAACAAATTTCTGGCCTCAACTTTCGTCCATACTTGTTCCTGCCCAAAAAAATATATCCACTCTAGTATTATATTAATACTTTATAATATTCCAAACAAGACGAATCTATAAAGTGGTAGTTAGCTAGAAGAGTTCAGTGAAGAGTAACAAGTGGTTTATAAAAAGGGTTGAGAAAAGAAAAAAATGTAAATATTTAAAATGAAGTAGAAAAAAAGGTTACGTTTTTTTATCAATAAATTTTTTTCTACTGACTAAAGTTTTTTTTTATTTTTTTTACTTTCAGTATTTTTGTTTTTATGTTCTTTTGCATTCTTGAAATAAAAAAATATGAAACTTAAGAAATAACATGCTTTTTTATATACAGTGGTCATTAACGTGCGCGATTCCTAAGCATGCGAGAATATTATTGCATGTACAACTGCTATTTTAATAAAATAAAACCTCTCTATACATAAGCTACATGTAGTTATTTATGTTGTTGTGGAAAATGAATTCGACGTCGACAAAAATACGAAATAGTTTTGCAGACTGAACCAAGTAAAAAAATATACTACGCAGTTTGGAAAAATTACATAGAATCTGGATATATATATATATATATATATATATAATACACATGTATTTGTTGTACCTATTTAGGTACCTGTAATTTACAAATCTTATGCCAACAGCAACAGCAGAGCAGCAATTCAAACGCCACAAATATAAAATGTATAGGTACGTATTATAAAGCGTGTGTGTGTATGTGGTTTGGCCCAGTTTTACCACATTTTAAGTGAAATTCTGCAAGTTATTCAGGAAAACAAAGAAAGAAAGCATGTAAACTTTCATTTTATGTTCTTTGTATTGATCAAAACAAGAGAAAATTTTGATGGAGAAAAGTTATATAAAATAAATCATTTCAAAGTTGCACTCATGATACCCGCTTTAGTTATTTCTTTAAAATTAAAAGGAGAAAGGTTACATAGAGTATAGTTGAGTGAGTGTATATAGTACACCTGTATGTGGTACAAATAGAAAGGGGAAATAATGCCGCCAAAATTGCCAGTCTGGCTTTGGAACAATTGGTAAATGTATTTATTGAGAGAAAATGTATTGTTTTAACCATAAGTGCCATCATCAATCCGTAAAAAAGAAGAAACAATATTTTACAAAAGAGAAAAAATTGCATGGCGTGAGGGAAAATGCACACGAAAAGTGAGTTTGCTATTGAACGTTAATGTGCAAGCACACGGAGGCCTACATCAGTAGCAGTGCAGCAAAAAGAAAATAAATATTATTATTACTCCATTTTGTATTTTATAAGTAGACACTCAAGTGTAATAAATGTACCTAATGGTAGGTACATAAAAAGAGTTATGATCAAAATAAAAGCGTACTACTAATAACTTTGACGAAGAAAGTGTTTTCTTTTTCACAATAACAAACGAATAAAGTGCAAATCAAGTTTATATACTGTTTTTACCATCTGGTGAGAATTTAAGGAATTTTGTGTTTGTTTATCAAAATAAACTGAGTGTTGGGGCGATCGCCAGGTGTCGCTGTATCCAATTTTGTTGGTAGGGAAAACGCAGTTAGTTGCTGAAGGTAGGCGCTGTTCAGGTGACAGTTAAAAAAACTTTGGTTTCGGTTGCTTGTTATGGTAACATTTCACCGGAGAGAAAGGCGGTGAAAGCTAGTGATAGTAATGATCAAAATACGTGCAGCACGCCACCTTGCGAATTTCTGTTGAACCATGTAGTAAAACTTTCTTTTTTGGTAAACGAAGTACATTCCAATACGGCTAGATGGCTCTTGTTTCCTATAAAGAATTCAGTAGACTTGATTTCAAAGGGATGAGAAAAGTGTTTTTGATTTAAACTACTGGGTGGCACCACTCTACTCTAGCCGAATTCTTTTTCAGTTGTAAGCAACAAACTGAAACTCTAGTTTAATGGATAGATATGCATAATGTTATAAAAATCTCATTACACGACCGTGGGAACAAGCAGGGTAAAAAGACACGAAGAACTTGAAGGGAAATCCTGCCAAAGCTACCACCAAAAAACACCGTCTGCATCCAATGGGGCATTGAAAGAAATTAACTTGCAGGAAGAATAACTGAAGTAAAATAAAAAAGGTGTTCTTTTTTGCAAAAATGTCCATATGATTGCATCATTTACTCCATAAAACAGTGCAAAGCCTTCAACTTTAATAAATACCTCCAAACAATTATCAATATTCTATTAAAATCATACATTTGTACCAAAGATAATACCATTGCTCCATCATCACACCAACCAACAACACGTCATTCTCTCCAGCACCATTTTATAGTTCGATTGCTTCAAAATAAAAACTTTTCGCTTGCACTTTCACGTTAAAAGAAACTTTGGTTGCTTCCTTTTTCAAACTTTCCTTTACACATATATATATACACATATATATATATGTTTTCAGCTAAAAAATAAGAAAGAAAAAGAATAAAGAAACTAGTTGTAGGTGGTAGTAGTATTAGTGACGATAGGTAACTTAAAAGGTGCTCGAGGCAACACCTTTTATCTATCTATTTATCTCTGCCTTTCCTTCCTTTTTTTCCTTTTCTCCAGTGAAAAAAAGTGACTGACGATAGAAAATCCAACATGACCACGATGATAATATAATATTTATACCAGCACTTCAGGAAGTGTTTCTATCCTACAAACATGCATGAAGATATACATACCTTCACATCTACCGTTATATACAAGACGTCGACAAGAAGGAGTCAGCCTTCTCATTCTTCTTCTTTTCTACTTGTTCTTCTCCCGTAATTTTACAATGAAAACTTCCTGCTCAGCAACTTTCCAATTTTCTTCTTCTAGTTCATTACACGTGGTTTCCTGGGGAGGTGAAACAAGAAGCTTGAAGAAGATGATCAAAAACACCACAACTAACACTAGAACCTGTAATGCTCCTACTGCTGCTTTTACCGCTACCATCAAAACCTGTATTTTTTTACTCTACTTGTTCGACGAACAAAACATGATTAGATATCTTCTGGCAGTAATATCAGCAACAGCAGTAGTAGTATTAGTAGTAATACTGCACTGGTTGACGGTGAGGATGATAGCGAGGGACGGGTAAAAAAACTGGAGAGCTATCATTGTCATCATCATCATCAACAGCACTTTGATATGTTTTTTTATACCACCTAGCAACTCTTTAATGAGAGAGAGAGAGATGGGGAGAAGGACAAGAAGAGGAAAAAAAGTACAAAAGCGAACAACTCAAGAAAAACTGGGCTTCAACCCTAACAATACGATATTGTTTTTTATGTACGTACAATGCCAGTATTTTGTTCAATGTTCTGTCGTTTTGTAAAGAAAAATATGATACTACTACAAGTTATATTACCGTCTCAATTCATTTGATTGAATCACTTCCCTCATGGAAATATGGTTTGAAATGTTAAAAAAGGAATCTTAATTTTCTAACCCATAAACTCGTATTCCCTGCAGGCAGTAGAAAGAAAAAAAGGAATAAAAAATGCCATTTTTTCATATACAGTCAAAAATTCCTATACTTGGAACATGTCAATTATTAGCAGCAGACAAACTTTTTTTTACATTCTCTCAATACATTTTTTTCACAAAAGACGCAAGTAGTGACGCAAATAAGACAAAAAAATATTTAATTTGGCAAAGAAAAGGGAGAGAGGGAGAGAGAGAGAGGAATCTGATTGGTTGTTGTTCGCTAATGTATTTTACATTTTCATCATTACCATTCCCTGTCAAGTATTACTAATATAATTTAATCAAGACAGAGTGTTTTAGTTACACGAGCGTACACATTATGTACATCCTTGCATAAAAAGTGAAGTTAAAAGGAGAACAAGATCGACTATGATAATAATAATGCAAAGAGAAAAATACTACGTATTTTTTTAGCTTGTATATTAATACCTATAAAAAAAGCGTTGCATTTTTGGTAAGGGATTATTATGAAATAAACGAATGAAAATTGCTTTTGTATTACAGTAACGGCAGTTAACTAGTAGCCTTCTTCTTCTTCTTCTTCGTCTTCTACTTTTTTTGCTCGTCTTCTTTGCAGAAACAACAAAGCAAAACATAGACTGGCGACCGACCACTGGCAATAACATAAGCAGTTGAAGAAAAAAACAACAACGGTAAGAAGAAGTAGAAGACCTTGTTAGATTCAAGTTGATTAACAATTCATACGATGTTTCTTTTCTAGTATTCATTTGGGAAACAAGAAGGACAAGAGTTTTTTTTGCTCGTCTCTCTCTCTCTCTCGCTCTCTTTTATTTTCTAATCTTATGTTTTGCTTCAACGATTCAGTCTGTTTTTTGTGTCTTCTTCTTTTCTTCCCTTCTCTCTCTCTCTCTTATTTCTTTCTTCTTTACTTGGTTTCCAGTTTATTTATACATACCAAGTAGTTATACAGTTCATATTATACCTTTCATATTCTATACTATTTTTTCGTCTTCTTTTTTTATAGATATATATTTTTTCGCTCATACCCTCCAACTCCTCCCGTCTTGTCTTGCTGGATGATATAATAATATGAAAAAATTGTTGGGAGTCGTGTTGAGCCCAAGGGAGAAATAATGAACGAGAAATAATGTAGCATCGAAGATCACTTCATCCAACTACTTTGCTTTACTACTATTTCCTTGCAAAAAAATATCCTATAACGCGAGTACCGAAAGAGGAGAAAATGGCATGGCATGGAAAAGTGTACGTCATACACAATACATGCATATTTCTTTTTATCATTATGTAGGTATAAACTCTATTACTTGCCATGTATAATGTTGTAATATGCCATGAAGAAAAAAAATTAACAAGTTTGTATTTGTTTAATGTATGGATGATAGTGCACATAAAAAAGGGCTGTGCGTACAGTCCGAATTATCCTGTTACTACAAGGCTGTTGCATGCTACAATAGAAGCATAGTAATAGTAATAATAATAATAATGGCGTTATTATCAAGTATTTTTTTGCCAAGTGAAGAAGAGCAAGTAGGTGGATGAGTACTTTTTTTTAAACATTTTTTTGCAACTACATATCAACCATTTTTTGTTTCTTTTCACCAGCTCTCTCAAAAGAAATCCCTTTTTATCGCAACATTTTCTTTTTTTTAGTCTCGCTTCTTTAGTTGGTTTTTGCTGACACTCTGGAACCACTTCAACCTAATTGAAGGACGAATACACTGGGTACATACGTGCACGTTTTCAGAATTTCTCTACTGATTAAGTATGGCAAACTGCAACGCTACATGCATGTGTGTATGCAGCAGCAAAATAAACACTTGTAAGTTACTTGAGTGAACTATTGCCTACATGCATTAGCGTGAAAAGTGGATTTATTTAAGAGTAAAGTTGATCTGAATTATGTTAAGAAAGCAAACGTTCATTATTTTACAAATGCTGTCTAAATATATACATATATTACATATGTATAACTGCATATAAAACATTCTTAAAATAGTTCCTTCATTTAAAAAAACGCCTAAGAAAAGCAGTCATTCGCGATTGTTAATCAGCAAAAAAAAAATTTTTTTTGATACGCATCCACTTAATTTTCGGGGCGTTCAATTAGGTTAAACTCGTTCCTGTGATAAAACACCAATCACCATGGTGCAGCGCCGGAAGGTGAATAAAATATTTTTTTAAACCAATTTTCGTTGGTTGCGTGTATGTATGTAGGTTGCAATAAAACTGCATGCCGGTTTAAAAAAAAACACTTTATTACTCGAACCTCATCATACCTTGAGCTGGTTGTTCCTCATCATCATATCTTCAATGCCGTCTACCGTAATGCATGTAGGTACTATTATTAAATGTGCTGAATGCAAGCCAAAATACAACCGGAAGGAAATTGGACCAAATCCCCTTTTCTAAGAAAAGGCCTCTCTCTCTCTCTCTGTTCCATACACAAGGTAATGTGCACTGCTCACACTTGCTATTATATTATTATTATTATTTACTTTTACTCTGAAAATGTGGATTTTTTTCTTGAGAATTTGAGAACTTTCAGAAAAAAAAATATTACCATCAGAAAAAAACTTATTAATGCCGCTTTCAGCCGCACAACTACTTTATATATTTCCTTTTGAAAAATGATATACATACATAACTGCTGGCTGCTCTGCTACTTGCTGCTTGTCTTGCAACTTTGTTTCTTAATTCTTGTCGTCATCTTCGTTGCTCATTATAGCTGTAGGGCACGAAAAAATATGTACGTGCACGCCTGTTCTACTATTATTACCAGAACAACACAAGGTAAGAAGAAAAAACATTTTCCCCACCTCTTCTTCTCCTTTTTGGATCAAGAGCCCAACCATAAAAATTACAATTAGAAACGCTATAGTATTCTTTGTAAGGAAAGAAAAAGTATGATAAAAATCTTTTGCAAAAAAATATACGCGTATACTAATAATAAGCAAAAAAATGTTTTCTAAAAAGTATGAACGAGGCACGACGAGAGTGTGGGTGCGCTGTATTATATAAACACTGTACTACTACTACTACATGTACTCAATAATGTTTTTTGATGAAGATAAGGTTAGCAGTGTAGTAAGTACTTGTATTTTTTTCCCGGCGTAATTGCATTGAAATTCAGATGAATGTACGTATAGTTTGTACATGGCTTAATGTAGTGGTGGTATTATTATTACGTGCCTACTTTCACCTATTTGCTTTCATGTTATATGTTTTCATAATAATAATAAAAATAATAAATATGTAGCAATAAAGAAAAGTAGAAAACTGTCTGCCACCGCACTACTACTTCACTGCTACCCACAACTCAGTCAGTCTTGTCTACTCTATATTCTTTTTTTTTTGCTCCTTTTTCTCTCCTGTCGAGTGGGTAGCATTGCAATTTGGAAAGTATACATGGAGAATAGATTCCATTACTGTTTGATGTTGTAAGTTGTTGTGCTGTTGTGAGTGAGTGAGTGAGTGAGTGAGTGAGTGAGTGAGTGAAATGCATTCTCTTGAGCACACACACAAATACAGTAGTAGTTGTAGTAGTAGTAGTGGTAGTAGTAACACATAGCCACACTCAACATTTTTTTCGTAGAAAACACAAGTAGCAAGTCAGTCAGTTAGTTTGTTGGAGGAAACGAGAAACAAAAAAAGGAATATAAATAGGAGGAAGAAAAGAACAAGTGTATTAGTTGGAAAAAAGTGGATCTCTCTGTATATTAGAGAATATAACGAGCATGAACTAGACCCAACCAACCCTGGCCGGCACAACCAGACCGGAGCATTTGTTGTTTTTTTTCTTTTTTGCTTGCTACACACATTACAACTCTTGTGCCATACATCGTACTAATAATGGTCACAATGAGAGAAGAAAAAAAATATATATACATGCAAATTTTTGGACAGATGCTTACACACAACTATTATTATTATTACTACTATTATTGTAATACAAACACAATAGGAGAAAAAGTAGAAAGGGAAAAAGGGCAAAGTAGAAAATGGAGAGGAAACATGCTTGTTTCCAGATGATGGTAAGTTGCGTTGGTGGGAGTGACGATGATCATGATGATGGTTATGATTGTATTTATGTATGCATATGAAAGGCACATTACGCTGTTACTTACGTCGTTACAATACATTTTGTAGGTTGCAACATTTATATTTGCGCTCTCACTCATTCACTCACTTTCTCTCTCTCCCTCTCTCTCTCTCTCTCTCTTGCTCTTCAAGTAGGTATGCATGTATATTTATATTAAATTGTCTGTTTGTGAAAGCAAGACAGAAAGAGAAGAGAGAGAGAAAGAAGACAGTGGAGACGTGGCTATGAAGTAGGTATTAGTGTGCACAACATGTACATTCGGGAATAGAAAACTGTTTCGTATTCACAAATTATTCATGAAACGCCAAATGAGACAACGGCCCTCGTTATACTGATACAAGAGGGACCACTGTAAATACAACACACAACCTCTTTTTTTTCTTTCTTTCTGTGCTGCTGTTTCTTTTTCAATGCCGCGTGGTGGTGGTGGTGGTGGTGATGTTGTTCACAAGGAGAGTAGCATGGAATAAATGTGTACACTTTTGAACATCTAAATTTACGGCGGCAGCAACAACAACAACAACGGACGACGATATAGTTAATATGTATGTAGGTAGTTGTCGTTTTTTCTATGCTGAGCAAAACAACAGTGGAAAGGGTAATAACTAGAGAGTAGTTTATTTTGGAGGGATGGTGAAAGCAAATTGAAGGTAGCAAAATAGAAAGGCGACACGAATCCTGACCACTGTGGCTATATATATATATATATGTGTATATATAAATATACACTCACATTTATATATAGAAGCACCAGGACAATCAGTTACTTATGTATGGACGTACTGTGTACCCAGTGATAATGACATCGACCTGGAAAATTGATCCTATTTTTGTACCTTTTTATGACAAAGGAATCGGTAGAACAGATGATAGAGAAAGAGGGGGAGACTGGGGGAAAAGTAGATTAGGTATCACCTATACGAGGTTTCAGTGAAAAAGGATAGCGTACGCTTTTGTGGGTGACGTGAACGTGTGGGATGATGGAATAAATGTCCTATGCTATCTTTTTTATTTATCCCGTTGTCACTTTATCGTACTGTCATGATCAAAAATAAGTCAAACATCAAGTGTTCCAAAAGAAAAGTTTTCTACGTGAAAGTAATCTAGCTTAGAGGTTTGTAGAAGTTCAAGTGATAAACTAAAGGAGCAGGTATTTTTTTTGGGTGAGCCACCCTTTTCCCATCCTATGAACACTCTGTTGTTTGATATCATTGATAACATTGTATCATTGACATAATTGAGTAAGGTTCTTTTCTGTTCAGAACGAAAAAAAACCTTACAAAATCCACTACCATCAAGTTCTCGTCCATGAAATTGGACATTCCAATCAAGGAATAATAATAATATATGTACTTGTGGTTCATTGAATATTACCAAAAATTCGCACAAAAATACTCCTACTTTCGGATAAAAACTACTCATTACTTTTGATATGCACTTATTACATCCATGTCCGCCATCAGCCATCTCTTGTCATTTTTTTCTGTCGCTTGTCGGAATACTTAATTGACACGCTGATGAAAGTTTGTACAACATTCATTCAGCTCAACTTATGTTTTTTATTACTATTTTCGTATAGGTGGTTCCTCGAAAAATAAACAAATTATTTCAGAAAAAAATACTACCAATGCCACTGTTTATTGTTGTCATTATTTTACTATTTGTATTTCCAACACCCGTCATCGCTGTAAATAGTAAAAAAGGAACAACGGGACACAAAAGAATGAGTAGTGTGCGTGCGTGAGTGAGCAAAGCAAGTGAATGAATGAGTTGATGGTGGTGTGTCTATCCAACTATAGCCGGATTAGTGGAACCAGCATTTTTTTTATAAATGTCTCTGTTTTTCTCTTTAACATCATAATATTTCACGCTTATCACGATCATCATGGTCATCGTTTGCACAAACAATTCGTCTTTTACCAATATTGCTGTTGTCATGTGGTGAATTATACACATTTATTGCACTTTGCATGCATTACCGTTATTGACCACGCTTCATCATGTTTTTTATCGGCAGAAAAAAAAGAAAGAAAAATAGAATGCTGACTGACGCGTAGTGAAAGAAGAAGAGTGTATATAGAGTGGTATGGGTGGGTGGGTGGTTGGCTGAGTGTTTTTTGTTGGCGAGACGACTAGGACTAAAATAATATGTATTTTATGGCCTTAAAAGGGCATTGAAAAAACGTTTACTAACTTGACTGAAAAAAAATTATTATAACATTACATCCTTCTTTTATCCTGTGCAAATGACAGTTTTTTTCTGTAGCTTCTGCGTGTAAGTGCTTCTGGTCTGATCAAGAAATATGAATTTATAAAATATGCATTTATACCGTGTTTACTTGTGTGAAAGCATACACGGTTGATGATGATGATGATCTAGCAATGAGATATGGTAGGTAATCATGTATAATGTGTATAATGCATATATTGACTGGGGAAAATTGTATGGCTGTCAAAGAGATAAGTGAATAGCATTTGCTCATACATTATTTTGCAGACTTGTGTGTGTGTGTAGTAGTGTGCACGGCAGTGCTACTGCTGGCAACAAGAGAACTTGTTTCTTTCTCTCTCGCCCTACTACAATATTCATTTGAGCTGTCAACTTGTTTTACCGTAAAAACCACTTTTTGTAACCGTACATCATTCGACAGTTCTAGTTCGACCTTCCTCCACTTTGCCTATTTATCTCGGGAAATATATATACAAGCCATGTAAAGCAGTCATCTACGCTTCTCTTCTTTTTTTTACCATAATGTTTTCCACCAAGAGGAACTCACCCACTCTGTGGGACAATGTGCGTGGTAGTGGTGGTGGTGGCTGGATGATGCACGTACATACTTCACGTTTTACATAGTGGAAAGATGTCGGTGATGTTGGTGGTGGTTGAGGACAAGAGAAAGTATACTACTACTATGTTTAATGGAACATGCATCGTGATCATCATCATCATCCTATCTTGTTGTGAAGGAGTGTGTGAGAGAGAGAGAGAGAAAGAGAGAGAGAGCATGTTAGGCTCATGATGATTTACAAAATTGCCACAGTGCACGTAATACACACATTCGCATGCACATATATTTTTTCCACAAGAGAAAAAAAAACGGTAGGCAGCCTTTTAACAACAATAACAAAGCACTGTTTGTGTGTGTGTGTGTGTGTGTGTGCTTCAAAAAACTGACATGACGGCAGAAGAGTAGCATCATCGTCATTGGCATCATTGCCAACCACTAAACTTCATCATTATCAAAGCAGTATGTTATGTAGATATTTGCATGAGTGTGCTTTGCAATAATGGCATAACAACAACAACAACAACAACAACAACAATAATAATAATAATAATTCCAGGGTCCTCATATTACCCTCCACCACTTTATACTGCTTTCATCGCAAAGCATAGTAAAAAAATCCGTTCCACTCTGCGTTGCTTCCACTTTCCGTAAAAGTGGAATGGAAAATGTTGCCTTGCGTAGCACTTCCTGTCTAAATACTCTTAAAGTGTTGTTTGAGTAAATAAAACACTTTAAGCTCTGCTTTAAACGTCATTGTCATGAAGATAAGTAGAAAAGAATGTCTTCTTTACATCTCAATTTATGCAAAGTGTCAACAGGCTACATCAACATCACCACCGCCACTACCACTAACAACAGCAGCGAAGCACTATCATGCAGAAATATATGTTAGGTAAGTAACGTGTTTAATGTATATTTCGCACAGGAAGAAGGAGCAGCGCCTCTCAGTTTGTAAATCGGCTGGCAAGTACATACATACATACATTACACGCAGAAACCCTGTCTCCTTTTTTCAGAAATGGATTTGCTCAAGAGTGAAAGGAAAAAGCTGCGTATAAAATGCGCTTTCATGTTGCTGTTGTTGTTGCTGTTGTCATCATCATCATCTGCTGTTACTTTCCCTATTCTTGGAAGCCTGCCCTATCAAGCAGTCAGTCACAATCAGAGAAGGATTTATGCTCAAAAGAAGGAGAAAAATGGAAGGACTCCATCTGCTCAATATTTATAAATATATACAAATATACATATATATATATTTCTATATATTGTCATATTATCCGCTCATAATGTACAATGTGTGTACACATTTTGCACACAAAATAATATCACAACTTGATATTTGCAAATG
>JAHZMT010004952.1:0-13966 GCA_027743785.1 Sinhomidia bicolor | reverse complement strand
AGTATATAAAGAAAAGATAAACTCGTGCAGATGAAGGAAGAACGTGATATTTTTTGTTTGCAGATAAAAGTACACATCATCAAACTGTTTACCAAAAAAAACCATGAACATTTGAAGAAGCTTGGAGTACGGAACCATGATCCAGTTGATAAATTTTTGCAAGTAAATTTCTTTACGCTGTGCTTGCTTTTGCTTGTTTGCTTGCAGGAGATGTTTTTCCTTTGAAATTAATGCAATTATAATGTGTCTTTTTTCAAGGTAATGTTACTCAACGAAAATAATCTATTTTTTCCCTGTTCGTTTGGTTTACAAAGTGCATATAATGAGATGAGAACTGTATAGAATCAAAAAAGCGTTTAGATCAAAAGAAGTACAATAATAAGTTTGACTGACGATTTGGATGATTATGTTTGAAAAATGAAGTATTACGAGTGAAAGGTAAGGAAAAATAATCAGTTTTATTTGCTCTGTTTATGCCATCATCACATATGTCACATTAAAAAAGTATCATAGTCAAGGTCAGTGTTTGCCCTTTTGTACAATGAAATATCCGAAAATTTCTGACAGTTTTCCCGTTTTTTACAAAAAAGTTGAGTGTAAAAAGGCCCCGTAAAAGCATAACGCGCTCAGTTATGCTTTATTTTTTGCAAACATCAACGAGCCAGGAAACACTTGACACCTCATATGCACCTGAAAAAAGTATGCATTTTACGCCCCAGCTAGATATTTGCGTTTCCGTGTCGCGTCAACTTGTTTTCGGAATACAAACTTTTAGAAAACAAACAAGGCGTGGATTTATTTACACAATGCAAAATTAAACTGTATTCCTTTGAATTACTTTATACTAAATAATTATACAAAATAAGTATATATTTTTAGAACTTTTAAAAAATCTTTATTTGCTCGTAAATCTAATTTTCTCTGGAAAGTGGCAAACTCTGGGAAACTTGTGGACGTCTAAACTTCTAGCAATGCTAATTTTGAAAGTTTATATTTATTTTTCTCCTGAGAGTTATCATCAATGAACTTTTAAGTTACTAATTGCGCGATTCAGAGAGAACATCTCAACCAAACAAGCTGCAATTAAGATGTACCAAGTGAATTCCTCCCTTTGAAATCCGTGAAGATTAGCATATTGTACCTTCACCTTGTACCTAATGCACATTCAGGCCGGCAGAAAAGTACACAGTACACAATCGTCACAAGTTTTTCCATGTGTTAGTATTTTTTAGCCTTTACGTACAAAAAATAACACTTTTAATTGTGCACTCTCAATTTTTGTATCGTTTTTTTAATTAGAACTAATTAGAAGTATACACAAAATATTGTAACCCCTGAAGTAAATAAAAATTCCGAAGCAGAAATATCCTCACTCAAATCTTGAACGCATCTACTACTCTTACAAATAATTTTCAACAAATCCAAAATGTGTCATTCTACTTTGTCAATCTTTCTCGCTCGTCGTTTGATGAGTTGACAATAACGGTCTTCCGAAAGCATACAAAATACGATTATACGCAGGAACCATGATATGATATAAGTTGCCTAAATAAAAACTGGAGAGTATAACAGGACAATGAAAAGTATTTGCGTAGACGATAGAAAATGGGTACGCTTATAAAACCAAACTGAATGCTGTGCTACGTTGCTGCAAAACAAAACCTTATGTATATATGTATATACTCTGAATTGCTTTTACAAAGTTCATGAATGAAGTACAAAATTTGTACTTCAAATTCAATTATCCAGCAACCCAACAGCACCCAGCCCACTTACATAATCTGTCTATTGGATGAATGAAACTGTTTACAAACATCTAATGCAAGTTGTGTGTTTGTGACTGTGTATAAAGAAATTTTTGTTTGGCTGTGAGTACGTTTTGTAATAGTGCGTTTTGCAACTAAAAGGGATAAGAAAAAGTTTTGTAGTGGGAAGAGACAAGACTGTCAGTGTCACAACAATCATACAATTCACAAAAGATTTCCGAAAACTTTGAATCGGCTTTTACGGCTGTTTTGTGACTCTCTCAGACGGAATTGCGTAAACCTTGTTTGTTTTCCTGTCCGTTGTATTGTATTGCGCTTTCCAGTAAATACAGTAAACACTAGAAAGACAGACTAGACACTGGTCTTCTTTCCAGTTCTCAGCTTAGAAAGTCAGCAGTGCGTGTTAAAACAGATTCGCTACGCACAAAAGCAAAGTCTATCTATCTGGATTTATGAACATAAGCGTACAAGAGGGTTGCAATATGTTGATATTGTGTTGTTAAAGCTGTCATAAAGCATAAAAGTGAAAGTAGTATAACGAAACGTACTATATGGATACTCAAAAACATCATAATGTCTTGCAATTTTTTTTAGAAAATATTGTTGCAAAAGTTGATTTTGTTTACAAGAATTTCTTTCACTAACACGCTTTTAATATTTGCGCATTCGATTTCTCCAATTGGGAATAGATTCACACCCTTTTAGCGATTCACATAGACCATTTCTATTTATGACGCCCGCACAAGTTCTGATTTGATTCAATAGTTTGAAAATGGAGGTGGAGGTGAGTGCAAGCAAAATGAAAGAAAAAATCAACATTTCTCACAGGCTATATAACAGTCACCACCTCCAAAGTACAACTCTAAAATGTAATCTTTACGTATAATGTTTTGGTACAAAATATAAAGTATTCTAGAAGCAACGTAAAAGTAAAAATCAAAAGGCTGTCACTTTCACACAAACACAATTTTTATACACTTTGCAATACGATGATTGTGTAGTATAGCAGCAGTCTCGCTTTTTCCCATAATACTATTGAGGCACTCATCGTTTGTACGTGGTACTTCATCATCGGAAAATCAATAAAATGATATAGATACCCATATAACATACAATACAGCGTTTTTGCTAACCAAAAAATGGTACCCAAAAAAAGACTACATACTGGTTGTAGAACAGAAAAGAACAAGCCGCCAACATGAGTCGATATCCTAGAAAAAATTGTCACGAGGAGGAAGTAATGTAAAAGTATTGAGTATATCTATCTATACGACGGCATGTTATGTGATAGTATTTTTTCTCTTCTTCTCTTTTATGTTCTCCGTTTTATGATCGTAAGGTTTTGAGAAAAAAATCAAACTGGCAATGTATCAATCACTTTTTTATTCATGTACTGTCGGGTTTGTTTCATGCTTTGTTATTATGCGGCTATATAAAGAGTTCATGATAAAATACCTACGTACTTATACTAGTTCTCTAGTAAAAGTCATTATCATTATGAGGAAACTACACTTAAGCCGAATACGTTTATTTTTACTTGTAAAAGAGTAAAACATACACGCTTTCTAGTATAAAATATTTCAAGCACGGAAGAGATAACATTAGCGAACTTGGAAAACTTTTTTTAAGTATCGTAAACACGTTTATTTAAATTGGAGGAAAATCACATTGAACTTTATCAAATTTTGTCATCGTCATACTATATACTATCTTTATGATAGGTGGTGAAAAGAAATTGGGTGCTTAAAAGAAGTGAACAACAATGTACTTGTACATAGTGAATACGTAAGCGCATTAATACTGCCTACTTGTGTTAGTAATGCCTTGTGATTATCCATAGTGCAAATATTTAACTTTTTGTCATTGCAAACTCTATTTAAAACAGTATCAACATGAAATGGATGTACATCTGTACGTTTTGAACGTGTGGATTAAACAAACAAATAAAAAACAACATATGTTTTGAAATTGGAATGCCAATTTTTCGGTATTTATTTATTTTCCCATGAAAAATAAAACTTTTTTTGTCGTTTTCAGCACTAAAAAGAGAAAAAAACAATAGCTTCTTCTTTTCATCACACACACAGCATTAACAGTTCAAGTTGGAGCCAAGAGCATACAGCTATAAACAATATTTCATTCTTGCATTTTATTGATGTCGGTTGTGCTTCAGTTGTACAGTAATGGGAAAGAAGGATGCTTGGTATTTTTTTATAACTGACTGTTTCACATCTCCGGATTTTTTGTATAAATTTATCATTTTTAGACCCGCACTCTATCTTTTGAGAGCAGAGCATCAAATAAGCAAGTACTAAACAAACAAGCATGCATATATGTATATATATGCGTCATCATAATGTTTAGCATAAAAGCAGAGTTACAAAAAACCCATGTTTTATGTCTCGTCTATCAACCAAAATAAAGAAACAAACTACTTTTTTGGTTATTTATGTGAGTGTGTTTGCTGAGATTCATCAACATCATATATATATATATATATATACAGTCACAGTGAAAAGTGAAAGAGAAAGTACAGGAGAATAAGTATTTTATTGAGACAAAAAAGTAAGTGTGAAGAATGAGGAAAGAATGAAAGTGGGCGCGACACACACAAACAATGACAAAAAATAAGCTGTAAACGCTTCCACAATTTTTCTTTATTTTCGACGTGGAAAAAAGAGAAATCTGTGTTGAACAACTATATAATACATTTACATTTACCACCAGTCAACATTATTACCACACATACGAATTACTTTTACTTTATTTACGTTAAGATGAACACATTTCTTCTTTAGGAGAATACTATATAAACTATGTAGTGTGTATAGATTAGAGCTTTGCACATAAAATATTTGTTGGTAGTCACCCACCAACACAAGCAGCCTTTTATCACATTGCTAGTAATTTTTTTGTTTAGAACTGCTGTTGCTGCTGTCAGTATAAGGTGCAAATAGAGTTTTGGAGAATGAAGTAAGACATTATGAGCTACGGTTCTTCACTTCATGATGATAAAGTTTTTATTATGAGAAAAAAATGCACGCCCTTTTGCGTAGATTGAATGAAATGAGAAAAGACAGAGAGTGAAAAGAAAAGGGGGAAAATGTTTTTACAAGATGCGGAACAAAAGAAACGCGTTCCTCTTCGCTTTTGTACCTTCTACCATTTACTTGGCGGAGAGTAGATACGTTTGTATATATATCTACATATTATATATTGTTGGATTCAAATGAAATCTTTTCACTCCACTTAGTTGCTTTCAACGTCTGCCAAACTGTTTTTAGCCTGACTGGCTGGAATTACTGCAGCAGTGAGAGAGAAAGAGAAAGCGTTGCTCGCCTTGTCGTCACACAGATCAACAGATAGGTATAATATTTTTTTGTACAGGAAAGCGTCTACTGCGTGTAGTAAGCTACGGCTGTAGTACTCACTCATTCCAGCACACTCGTTCAAGACAGCAGAACAAAAATAAACAATAATGATGTCGAGTACCAGTTCCATTTCATATGTCAGCAAAATATTTGGCGTTCCGTGATAAGTTTTCTTGTGCATATGTTGCTTCTTCTGCGTTTCTATATACGTCAAGCATGCTTATGATGATAAATTTGGATGTCTAATGTACTAGTGTTTTGATTATTAACATGTTCCACATTTTTTGTGAGCACTTTATTTTATTACTATTGACTGGCGATAGAGAAATTATGAAGGGAACTACATACTTTTTATGTCTAGTCTTCTAAATGAGTCTGTCTTTTGTTCGATTAGAAAAGACAGCAGTAAATGGCCCCTTTAATGCTTAACTATGAGCAATTTTATTAATACTTATTGTTGTTCCTTGTGATGCATCTTTATACATGTACCTAAATGAAACATCCTATATATTATTTTTTTAGACGCGCCCTGTAATTACTAACGAGCATTTTGACTCAACATTTTTGCTACCTTAAATTATTTTAAAAATTAACTTGTTCGGTAAAATGACCGTTTTGATAGTTTTCTTTCTGTAGTCATGTCATGTCATATTATTTGAAATTTGTAAAATCATGTACAAATGGTGTACATGTACCTTTGAAGATTGACGATATTGTGCTCAAAAGCCAACATGCTGACATTTATCGTAGTAACCCCCAACTGCAGTTCGGTTTAAAAAAAAGTCCACTATAGTAAAGAAGCAAGCAACAAGCTGTCATGAAGAACCATTTGAAAAGCCCAAAACAAACATTTTAGAGGGTGTTTATGACTGTGTTTATCGTTGTTTTTGTAATATTCTCTCTCTCCCTCTAGTCTCCCGTGTTTTTTGACGTAAAGTCCTTGAAGACCTTGGAAGATATACTACGCCACACGTTTTGACCATACCTTACTTGCACTCTGCACTCCCTAGCACCAGCCAGCACTAACAACTTTGCTACGCGCAGTCTTGGGAATCCTATTAGGTAAACAAATCTCAACTTGAAAATTTTACGAACTTCCTGACCGACATGTTGGCTTTTAATGGCTTAATGCTGAAGTACATACACGTAAAAATTTCAAGCTAGAGAGAGAGAGAGATTCAAGCTGTTTAAAAATTCATCCACAGAGCCATTCAGTCGCAGTCGGCTCATCTGCATTATGATGGCAGGGAAATACTACGGCACAAAAGAATATTAAAGGTAACTTATTCTCCATCTCTATCTCTATTTGATTTTCGAGTGCGCTGAATGACAACGTGTGAGTAAAAGGGAATACAAGCAAATACATCCCGTGCATAGTAATATCTTGTTTGAAATACTAACTATAAAGAAAGAGAAAGGAATTTTCCCACACAACAGCAAAGAAGAAAAAAGTAGTCAGGCGTAGCGGCAGCGGCAAGGCAAGCAGCAGATTGTCAAAATCGATGGAGCGCGTTCCTGAAGATTAAAGTGTGTGTCTATAGCCGCATAGTAGTCTTACTGACGTGGGTAGTTTAGTAGAATTTTTTTTACCTGTGTACACCTCGACTCATTGTAACGTGTAGAATAGAACATGTTATATGGATGCATGTATGTATATTGTGCAATATTTTATGACTTTATTTTCGGTTCACATTTTAATCACGAGGTCTAAATTATTGACAAATTCATTCCACCCAAGCCGGACACTGCATAATAAATTATGAATGATCATCAAAACTAAAATGCTACGCGTTATTTCTATTATACAGCTACAGCAGTAGTAGCAGCAGCTTAAACAACATGAACCTGAGCCTACTTGTTATTTTACACACAATAATACGTATGCTCGCCAAAAAAAGCTCTACTAGCCCAGTTCCATTTCAGCCAGGTCTCTGATCTGACATTCAGCAACACAATTTACAATAGATTTGTGGCCATCAACTATCAACTACAAGGTTTCTTTTGCACAGTTTAAAATTTTATAATATAACTCATTATATATGTGTGTGTACATATTTCATTCAGCCTGACAACCGCTTATATAGTACTAATAGTACGTAGTACGTACGACAAGCTGCTTTTCGGTACACAAAAAAACCAAACTCTCTTGAATTCCCATTTCTTTTTTTTTCTCTCTCCCTCACTCTTCTTCCAGTTCTTCCTTTTTTTTAGTAACCAACTCATAAGTCTCTTCCACTCGGTGGTGTTCTGCCAGAAAATCCATATAACATTATTGTACTGCCTTTTTTTCCTCGCTGCGCTCACTGTTACTATATACTAGCTCCAAGGCACATTTTCTTTCCAGCTCATTACTGTTCATCCCACGCCACAGTAAATATAATATGTGGTTTTCGATTTAACCCATGAATACTTTAGCAGGATATTATAGTTTTGCTGTACAATATGTAATACCGTCATTTGTGTATTTTTGTATTATGTAGGTATATCGCAAAGATAAGTAATAATAGAATTAATCACAAAGAAAGGAAAACTCTACCCTGTATCCCTTAATAATTGCTGTTTTTTTCTTTGCATGGCGTGAATGGACATTATTATTACACACACACACAGCTTTATGACAAGAATGATCATAATAATGTTGTAAATTGTGAACGAATCGGCCTATTTGTCTGTAGATTTTACGAGCTTTCATTTACAAACATTTTTTTTCGTATGGAACAATACACGCGAATGCATGCAGATACAAAATGCTGCAAATGGAAGTATGTATGTGTTTTCCTATATTATGCAAATTGGGTAGATTGACTTTTACTCATGTATCTTGAAAACTTAATTTGTAAGAATGGACACTATATGAATCTCTTTACAGAAAAAAACAGTTTGTCCCTGTCCCATTCATTGTTTTTTTTCCTGTTTTTCTGCCGGTCGTTTACGTAGTTGTCTCACATTTCTTTGACTGGTTACAATCCATATTGAATTTTTGGAAAAATAGTTGTCTCAGCTGGAGCATCATAAAATATCTTAAATGGGGGTTGCGTGATCATTTCTTGAGGTTACGGCGTCTATGAAGGCGCCGCAATATTTATTTGATGAAGCCTTTTATCCCTTGGTGCTCACTTAAAAAATTATTACGAGCTGAAAATGAGTTGTTATATATGTTTGGTTGTGTGAAAGAAATACCCTTGTGACTTGTTCTTCTTGGTCAGCCCAGAGAGAGTACATATGTATATAGTCCTTACTTACATAAAACAAGAAGAATTTTGGTTAAAAAATATCTTTTTATAAAGAAGTTCCTTTAAGCTTTAGGCGTCTTATTTACAGCGAGTGTCTCACTCATTTCAAAACAACAGCAACAAAGGTTAATTCTCATTTGGCTGTTGGTGTTACCATTCGTTCCGTCCGTCCATATTATACGCAAGGCAGCAGCAGCAGCGAAAAAGAGGAATGGAAAATCCTTGTTTTTGGTGATGTAAACTGCCGAAAGGTTTAACAAATCAAATAGTAACCAGGCTCTTTACCACTTCTTGTTTTTTTGTTCTTTATGAGCTTTTTCACTGGTTTCCCGTGGTAGAAGGACAGAATTACGACACTCTTGACGTCTTATTATTACCTTCCAGCCAAAATGCATTCAAGCGTCTGTCTATCTACCTACACGCGTAAGTGTATTGCATAGTTGTTGTTCTTTAGTATGAGAAAACTGAGTCAGTCTCCAGTCCAGTCATCATCACCGCTAAAAAAGGCATTTTACTGAAGGGAAACATGTCAAGGATAATGTGAAAACAAAACAGGGAAAATCACATGAATGGAATTTATGGAAAATTTAATAATTACATACGTTCAGTTATTCTTATTATAGCATCCTCCAACAAACCTGCAACGATGCATGGCTTCATTTTATGTACATTTCATTTTAGGTTAAGTTCATAGCGTTACTATCATCATTTTCATTATATATTATACAAGCTTTGATCAGAATCAAATGACCGAGCGGACTGGGACTATACATGTAATACTTAATGTTCCAATGCAATTTGTGAATTTTCAAGGTACAATCTCCAGACACAGGGTTTTCTCCAGAATAAAACTTTTTACAACTCAGTTCTGTTAATTTTGTTGTCCAACACCACCATCACCACCGGCAGCCGAATTGACCCGAGCCTGCACACATATGATGAAATATGTGACCACCGTGGTGAGCATCTGGAATACGTAACAAAAAATGAAAACAGATTCCATTTATACCAATTTCTTCCACATCATATAATTTGATGACAGAGAGAATTAGTAGTAAATACTACCACACCACAAAATGTATGTAGGATATCGATATCTCTTACATTCCACACCAGCGAATAAGTAATGGTGAATATATTACTTCCCCGAATCCCAATCACGTTTGTCTGTAGCTCGTGTAGAACAATGTTGAGCTCGTCTAGCGGAATGCTTTTACGATTTCTATCTTTTGAAAGCCATATTTTCAAACTGTCCATCTGTAGAATATTCATGGCGTGCTTACAGCAGTGAAATTCATTCATTCCAGAAACCTGATTACAGATGTCTGCAGCATAGAGGTAAGTCAAGCTTGAACTAACAATAAAAAACAAAAGGTACGCCTGTCTGAAAAAGTCCTTGGTCAACATCACCGCATCCATGTTCATGGAATGATACAAAATGGACTCGGCAAGAAAGGTGGTTATCATACTTCCAAAAGCGCGATTTATAAGCTGTGAAAGCGTACGGATTCCCTTGTAGGATCGATACAGCTCTATCCACTTTTCACTTTTGTTATTTTCCAATGAACTAGTAGCTCCGCCAAATATACATTCTTTCAGTGACTTTTGACGTGACGACGAGCTCAAATTTGCCAGCATTATTTGATCCCCATCAGTGGAGGACATTTCTATCAATTTGTTGGCAAATGCGTACGATGTAGTCCACAGTGTTAGGACGCCACACAGTAGCGAAGCATCAAAGTAAAATCCCATTACTAATCTGTATAAAAGTACCGAGAAAAACGTTGTTTCCAAAAAATTAGTATAGAAAATGTTAAAAGCATCATCATCATCGTGTATCCTTTATTGATTTACTTTCTATGAGAATTATAAATAATAGCAAAAGCGACCTTTCCACCAATCCCATTCCCATTAAAAGCCCTAGAAAATAATCCAATATTGAAATGTCCTCCACGTCCGGAATGGTAGGGATGCCGTTTGGGTTGTATTCGGCTCTGCTGATGACGAAGAAAGCAAATCTTCCGTCGGAAACAAGAGTACGATCCCACCACGTACTGTTCCACGTTGATGGCGAGGCAACAATGTTATTTTTTAATGCGACGATCACAGGCATTACAAAACACAGTCCGCAAAGTATTCTCAGCACAAACTTACTTTGCATCTGAAGCGAATCAAATGTAATAAAAATGGCCAGCGATTTATTTAAAATGTTTACATAACATTTACAATTACAGCAACCGTGCTGGACATTTAATACATGTTGCAATTAAAAATATACATAAGTATACCTTCATGTGACATACGGGGAGACATTTCTCAATTGTCGTAAAGTTTAAAATGTCTAGAAAGGTTTTCTGATTACACCAAAATCGTTTTATTGTCACTACTTTAAACAGCATTCTGAAAACGCCTCCAATTATTGTAAAGTAATGCTCTGGACTCTGTAAAACTGTTTGAGGAATCACTCCACGAACTTCAGTAAAAAGTCGAAGTAATCCGATGGTGTGAAGTACAGCACAGAAAAACTAAAGAGAAAGTAACTTATTTATAGTGTTCCTCGCAATAGTTATTTAGAAATAAATTTAAGTAGTAGTACCTGCTGAGGTTTCCAGGTTTTAACAGTATACCACTCAGTGTCCCCAAAATTTTCATTTTGATTACGCACGCCAACAAAATGAAATGGACAGCATCCAATGTAGTATGCAAAATCAAAGTAGATTTTTAAAATGCTGCTTATTTTGCTTTCTTTGCCATGACCAACATCATAACATCCATGATGATGATGATGATGATGGCTGAAAAAGCCACCGGAATGCGATACCGTTTCCGAAACGTTTTTCAAATTGGACTTGACACTCTTTGATGTCGGAAGAGAAAGCAAGTTTGCGTGGGACACGGTGATTGATGATGGTCGGAGTAGTTTTCGAAATAGTAAATCTATTGCCTTCATTTTTACGTTTTATATCCATTAGTTAAGAAACCTCTCTTTTCACGTTTTATAGTGTGATGTTTTGTGTTGACGCTCAGTTTTCCAGTGACACCAGTTTCCGTTCCACTTTCATCTCAATTCACTCGTAAAAGTGCGTAGGTAGCTCTCATCGTCAACATCGAGTGAGAGGATATTTTTTTGCAAAACATGACCTATTATTATTTACTTCATTTTTTGCGTTTCCTTACTTTTACAAATTATTTACACAACGCCATCATCATCATCATCAGCGTTTTTTAGCTAAATGATTTACAAACACGTGCTATTTATCTACAAAGAGAAACTGATAATCAAAACTTTATTAAATTGTACGTTCCATCTCTGAAGGCAAAAACATTTCCCAGTATGAAGTAGTCATGCAAGAGAAACGTCCTGGTGTGCAGAAGAATATGTAGTTAGTTTTAGTTTGAAGGTATTATTAGTATTACACATCAACTTGTCAACTGTCAATATCAGTAGAATCTTGTTGACGTGAGTTCTAATTCTAATGGGTATTCTATGGACCTAACCATGTAATTTTACCTTGTGCTGCAATTTCTTCAAAGAGAAAGGTGACAATTGAATCATGCAGGTAAATAAGCAGTTTGGGGATATATAGAACTTTATCTTCAGTTGGAAAAATGATAATTTCAGTGAAGGTTACTTGACTTTAGGAATAGAATTTCTGTGTCATTATTTTCCCCGGCTCGGCTGGAGACATGTAGTGATGATGATATGTAGCAACAGCATCATTAGCACTTTTGCATGCATCAATAGTGTGCACAATATAATGAAATTCTTGTTTTCCTACAATCGAAGTTTTCCTAAAAGAGGTCAATGCTATTAGGTACTAGCTCAATAGAATTTTGGTTAGTTGTTTTTGTATTACATAATTCCTTGCAAACTATAAATAAAAGTAAAATATTAAGGTAATTGACAACAGTTGTATTATTTTCATACAATACACACGTCATGCATAAAGCACTACTATGAAAATGTAAACGTGCTTATGGTTATAACGAGAGCAATTACACCTTTGCAATGGAATTTGGCATACGGTGCCCATTTTCCCAATAAGAATGGACGAATAAATTATGGATGACTAGAAAAAAAAATAGCGGAAGTAATTTGAGATGGCAAACTGATGCTGAGTAGGTTGGTACATTTCCAGAAAAAAATAGTCAAATGCGTATATGAGTGGGAAGTTCTTGCTAGGAAGGAATACACTTTCATTGAGTTTTCTTTTTCCAGTCATTATTCTAGTATTTATCCGAATATACATACATGCAATGCGCAGAGGTGGATCCTTGACATTTGCATTAGAAAGCCCACGCCTTATGCCAAGTATTTGTATATACAAATGCCATCTAAATTGCAACAAGTTTTTTGGAAATTAAAAGTTCAAAAAGCCGGATAAATGAAAAAAGAATAGAGTTGTTAGAACAAATAACATTGAACATAAAGAACACACTATTGTTAATTGTATTGTAGTCAGTCGTCTCCTTGTCTAGTAAGTTGACAATCATAGTCAAACACTGCACTGACTTACCGTACCACCCCGTAAGTAGGTAAAAAGAACGTTGCAGTGTTTAAAAAAAAACTTTCTCCCCATTTCATTTTACTTCACTGGACTTATTGTCAGTCTTCAGTCGAAACGATACCTTCGATTCGCTGGCACAGGGGCACTGTGATACCAGGACCAGGCAAGGTTTGCACGTTTCCCCATACATCAATTGTCTCGCTTCTGTGTAATGATTTGCTCATAGGTGTAAACTTTTTGCGTTATTGCGTAGAATCTTAATAAATGATAAGTTCTGACATATAATGTATTGCTGTATCGGGCAAATGTTACACTATGATTCAAATCCACATTTTTCATTCAATGGAACTTTGAATAGATGTTTACTGTAGACGTACAGTAAGTTAGAGATTAAATGGCAGTGCGGAACTCAGCTAATAACAAGTAGTATTTCAATTCTGTTTCTGCAAAAAGGAAAGTTTGTACCGCCAACATAAACTTTGTCTTTTTTGTTGACGGAACATTACATTTCTAGAAATGAAAATCACAATTTTATTCCAATGATAGATTGGTTATATCCATCAAGTAAAAGTAATCTTTTATAATACGTCAGTACAAGAAGACGATTTATTGTTACGTAAACAATTTTATTCAAATAAAATGCAAAACCATGATTGCCAATTCTCGACACATCAAATAACTACTAGAGATTATATTATTTAAAAACTTCTTTTTGAGTTGTAGCAAACCAATAAATGACCACATCCATTTCAAGCAACTCTTAATGTCCCAATGTCGGCGCCAACCGTGAAACTTGAAATATGACTCGCGATTTCATAACATGATTAACCCTTGTCATCCAATTAATTTTTCCCATATTTGCTTCTGTGGACGCACCTGACCGGTTTGCTCACCAGATTATGCTCCAATTCATAGTTCTGGAAACAACTTTATAGAAAACTTGACAATGAATGTTGTACTACGTATATATATCTTTCTGAAAGTTAAAGTAGCACCACTTCCCCTCATCTCTTCTCTAGTGGGAACTTAATTTTATTATGTGACAGAGTCACATTATAAAAACACCGCAGAAAAAGTGAGGGAGTGAG
>JAHZMT010004951.1:0-22794 GCA_027743785.1 Sinhomidia bicolor | reverse complement strand
AAAATAAGATTTTAAAAATAAATTATGAAAGCGTTTTTATTGAGTTTAAGTACTTTACAGTATTGCTTATCTTTTACTTTATTATTTATATTATTTATAATATTATTAAATTTAAATTATTTGTCTGATATAATTTAGAGGATAAATCTTCAGTGATATTACATTAAATATTTTACGGCTTCAAGTAGATTTTTTGTGCCAGCATTTAAAAGTAGATTTGAAAGTAGATTTAAAAGTAAAACAGATTTGGTAGATTTATAAAACCATGTATAGCTGAAAAGTAAGCTTACTTACTATGCCATTTCCTGCATGCATTTTGTAATAAGTGTGACTTCAGTCAGCATTACCTTTAGGACAAGTTATTTGGTAAGGAGAACCCTTATCAAATCTTGCCCTAAAGGTAATGCTAAGCAGGAGTATGTAGTTAGCATTCACTTAAGGGCAACCTTATAACCAAAAGGGATCCTTATGAGATAATCTCAACTGTACATATGAGAGTTAACATTTTTGTTTTTGCTTACGCAGAAAAAAATGAGTTGAACTATGCACTCCACAAAATTATGCAGTATGTCAATGTCAAAATGTGTGAATGCAATGGTCCGGCACGCCCGCACCCTATTTTTTGGTATAAATATAGGGTCACGATAGGTCGTAAGGTCACTGGAAAGCAACTTTACTCTTACAATACTGCGTGTGCCTTCTTCCTGCTTTCTGCTGCTTACTACTGCTATTCGAGCGTAGCATTGACCAGCAAAGCGTAAACTAACCAACCTATTTCACAGTTTTATAGTTGAAGTGACGATTATTTTTTATAGGAGAGGTGCCTTTTACTGGAATAGCACTAGTCAGCATTACCTTTAGGGCAAGTTTTTTGACAAGGGGGAACCTTTAAAAACTTGCCCTATATGATGGTAATGTCAGCTTACGGCTTCAAGCTTAATTAAATACAGAATTTCTCATCAAGTTAAAAAAATTGATTTCAAAACTAATGCCAAGATAAAGATATTCAAAAAATTATAAACTCTATTTTATTCCGTAACATGGTTTGCCGTCTGAACAGACATAAAAATATGGTGTCTGAACTGAAAAATGCCAGGCTAGTGTTTGGAGTTGACAGTTGAAATTTTCTCTTTTGTCGTACGTTAATAAAGTAACTTGGTTTTGAGGATCCCAAGGACAAATCCAACGTTTTTTGAAATAACAATACAACTTCTTTCATTGTCTACTTTTTGCAGTTAAATTCGCGAATTCATGAAATTCGGAGAATTTAACAGGTTATCATATCGTTATTTTAGATAAAAGGATAACTGTGAAAACAGTAAAAAAGAAGTTTGATGTGTGTAAAAATTTTTGAATTATATTGCGATTGTGAACAAAAACTTTTTTAATAATTATAATAAACTGGATGATTCAGATTTTTAAACAGATACTTGTTCGTGAAATAAATGTCATTTATTGTATACATACATACGCCATTGGTCTATGCGGTAAACAAATTAGTAAATGTACCATGAAAGTCAAATACTAAAAGAATTATTTTACCAAATTATACTACATCTATAATTTAAATTTGGTTTTCGACGTCAACTTGCAGAAAAACATTAGAAATCTTGGACAGCATAAGAGTACAAAATCATCATCATCAAAGTACATGTATAATACCTAAATTCACTGGATAAGAGACTATAAAAGAATTGTCACTAAACAAAAAGTGCCTTCATTATGAAATTAAGAATGAAATTATCCCGTTGTAATTTGGATTCATTCAATTTTTTAAGGTAATCGAAATTGTTAAGTAGTTATTATAAAAATCAACATATTTTATTACTATTTTCAGTTCTATACTTATTAGTCATTTACAATCTACTACCTAAAGCTAATTTTATAATTGTTTTTTCGAATAATGCGCCATGACAGAATTGAAGTACAAATCTGCAAACGAATTTTATTCCCTAAAAGTTGCACTTGCACCTATACGTAATTCATTCGTTATTATTCTGTTACATGAACAGTTCCATTTTCTGCGTCAAGTATGCTTACTTGCGTACAAAAGTACTCAGTTTTGGGTTTAAAAGTTTCCACTCGGCCTTTCCCTCTTTTGGAAGGTCGTCCTTGAGTTGGAGGTTTAAGTTTAGGACTAAATTCCATCTCTGTTACATTCATAGTCTCTGCCATTTCTTCAGGGTCTCTAATAAAACATTACATAAATTTTAAAAAGACTTTCAATTTTATTTGCAGTTAAAATAAGTCTAAGTCTAGATTTTGTGCATCTTACAACTGCGATAACGACCCAGGTAAAGGTTCATATTTTTCAGGTTGGACAGCTCCTGCAGCAGCTTTTGAAACCCATGGATGGTAATGAGACTACAAAATTTGAAAAAAATTTAGTGACATAGTCCATATTTATTTAAGGAATTCCAACTTATATTTACAACTTTTCGCGTCATACCATTAGAGGAACCATTTCCCAAAGCGTTGACGAATTTGCACCACAATGATCAGGATCATCCAGCTCTGGTGAATACACAGCTGTTCCACCGGCCCCTTCGCAATCAAGTAGTACTGAACAGCTTGAATGAACCTTTCGGCATAAAAGATAATAATAAATCGCTGTAATAACACGGGTTATTTCATAGCATATTTTATACGCATTCTTTTACTCACGCGCATAACAGATTTTAACTGTTGAAGTGTGGCAAGGGCATCATGGTGTTCTACCTGAAGACACATGGTTGCCAAACGTTTTACAAAAGCAACTGCTCGATGTGATGGCATTCGTTTCCTGCCAGTTGCTAATCGAATACATCGTAAAGCTAGTGCAACATTACTTTGAGTTTTACCTAAATGAATAAGCAACAATGAGCTATTAGAAAAAACTAATTCAACCGAGTTTATATTTTTTTAAATATATTAATATGCATTTTTACCACAAGTTAACTTCATTAAAATTGAGTACAGGTTCTGATGAAACGCCGTAGGATCCATTGTGAGCGCAGCTCCTTGGCCGTCAAGAACAGCTAACACAGTAGAAATACATAAAAGGAATTGTCGGTCTTGCATTACGGTGTCTTTAAGAATGCCCTGCAGAACTTTCAGCAAATCCTCAAAGTAATCAACGCTAATTACATGGGCAAACCTAAAAATATATTATTATTTAACATTAGCTGGTCTCGCGTCCAAGGTTTGTCTATTATAATTTACAGTACTAACTTTGACAGTCCCTCCAAAACAGCAGTTAAAATATTGGAACGAGAGGTAGATTTCAAAGTTCTGAAGTATATGGTAAAAACAAGCTTTGTTATTTCAGTCAGAAAATGTGCCTTGCGAGATTTGTTTTCTTCCGCAGAGGCTTCTAGCAGCTCCTTCTCCAACTGAACCAACTCTTTCGCTTTCTGAATTAATGATAAATTTTACTTAAACTTTACTATCATTGTTAATGAATTTATATTTATACTTTTTACTGTTTTTCTGTACCTTTCGTTGTCGCTTAGACATCATTTTTCGCTGTTCAAACGTCATCTTTTTACCGGGAGCAGCTTCTTCTTCCTTCTCCTTTAGCAAATCGGCTTCTTTAATTCGTAGGGATAATAAAACATCCAAAACATCTTTTCGCAGCATACCATCTTTACCAGTCTTGTATTTAGCTTTTATTAGTACGTTTATTCGACGGACAATCTGAAAGAAAAAAGGTACATTTAGAAATTATAAATTAAATGCACATATGAAGTTGGAAAAGAATGATACTATTTTATATTTCAATTTGTTTTTGTACAAGCATTATATTATGCAAAAAAACAATATCTCTACCTCATATGAAATTTCTCCACGTTTATCGTTCTTGAAAACATTTCCAACGGTAGAAAAGACTATATCTCGTACTTCTTCATTCCAATTATTCAACAATGGAATAATAAAGTTAACAATATTAACGGATAAATTAAAATATGGATGTGATTGTAGCATTCTACACATGCACATTAATGCAATTTTTCCCAGCTTGAACTCCGCCTAAAGAAAACGACCAGAAATAAACAATTTTAAAAATAAAGATTTGGTAAACTGAAATGAAATTCCATGCAGATTAAAAAAGTCGCAATGTACCTCTGTTAAAGTGTTTCCTGATTTCTTAGGACAATATCGCATAACAAGTTTCTCTAATCTTTGCATGTATAACTTGTACTTTTTCAGTAAATTGGCTTCAAAACCTTGAAGCTGACGAGTATCCTTTTTTACTATAAAGAGAAAATCATTATATGATATATATTACACACTGGAAAAACTTGATTGCTCACAGATAAAATACTAAATTAAATGGACTCAAATACATAAAAAACGACAGCAAAGTGCCTATATTATAGGAACCTTACATTTTACTCCATCCGTGTTATGATGTTTAATAGGATACAATGGTAGTACATCCTTAAAAATTGCTTGAAGCGACAGTGCAGCCAACTTGGGAACAACCAATGCAACGGATTGTTCGGACGTTCCCATTATGGCTAACAAACCTTCCAGATTTTGTAACTGGAAATTAAACAAATACATCTTAGACTGGTCATCAAAACTCACAATGCAAAAACATTTTCTTTAGCTAACCCGATTTTCTGGATCTTCAAGAAAAGATGATGCTAACACTCCTATCCTAACTTTAAATTCATTCATTTTGATCTTCCTCCGAGCTAACAACATAGCTGTTGAAACTTCCATAGGTTCATGACTTTCTTCATTTTTGTCATTCGTAACTACATTTGACTCCTCAATATCTTCCTCTTCTTCGTTAGCATCTGGATACTCATCCTTGCTCGCTTTAGCTACAGCCGGAAAGTGAAATCCTTTAACTGTTTTAATTGGGAGAAAATTATTTTCCACTTCCATAGTTTCTTGAGCCCTTTGATATCTATCTTCATAGTCTTCTTCAAGGTCATCATCATCGTCTACAAGCTGGGTCTCCTTCTTTCGGCGACGAAACTCACTGCATTTCCAACAAAATGGTATTTATTAAGATTGCTAAACATGCATGCGACGATTATTTACAGTATACTGGAGTAAACATGATAAAAAATAATACCTTTTAGAATCCGCACCATTTTTCACAAAATAAAATTTATTTTTGAACTGTTCTTGACGCAAATGGCTAAAATCTTCATCAGGAATCATATCCAACACATCTTCGATCAAAGCCTCAGGTTCTAAAAATAGTTCAACAATGTAAAATTGAGCTCACTAACAGAGTCTACAACCATTCCGAATATACACGTGACTAATACAAAATACAATCTCATACCTTTAACAGTTTTATTCCCTTGATTGGCTAGTCGTTTGCGAACATTACGTTGCAACTTCCTGCGAGCCGTAACAATTTCCTTAGACTTTGTCTTCTTTCCAGATGACATCTTTTTGCCCTTGATGTTTTTCATCTTTATTTTGCTCATCTTGGGCCCACTTGACTTTTTCTTGGAACCCATTTTTCCCAAAGCAGTTGAACTGCCAGTTGCAAATTACACTTTTTAAAAACAATCAAACTCTTCAAGCTAATTGTAAAATATGCCAACAAATCCTCAAAACTAATGGGCCGATCTGTACTATTCTCTACAAAAGAGAATGCTAAAATGTTTTAATGTAATTAGCTTATATACACTTATTATTGTATAACTTTTTAATAAACCTGAAGAAATAATCGCGACCCGGTGATCACGTCAAAAAAAATCACAATTCACTGTTCACTTTCTGAATTTCAGTTGCACCTGAAATGCAAACACACACAACAGACTTGAAGCCTTCAAGTCATGCACGTGGTTATATACACTGGCATTACTACAACAAGAACAACACAAGCAGAAAACAGCAATGCTGCAAGATTTTACAAATTACAACTTGCTATGTTCATGTTTGGCGATTGAATTTTTAGACAGACCACAGACCTGTATGACTTTGTTTGACTCGATTTCCCTCGCTTCACAAAGACTATCCACCTCTCGATGGTCTCTTTCAAAGTCATTTTACTAGCTTTGTGTAGTACAAGAATTTGTGGCAACGAGAAGCATTTTGTAGTATCATCATCGCGCATCGCCTCAAATTTCATGTAATTTTATGATGAGGTTGGGTTGGGTTTTTTAGTTGTTGATATCGATATTGATATGATAGAGTTGATAGTAGTAGTAGTAAGTAGGGAGGAACAGGAACCAATAAATTTTGTATCTCTCTATAGGGATTAGGGATTACCTTTCATGCATAATGAAGGTGCACGTGTTTGTCGATAAATTTAAGCATCTTCTCTAAAGCAATTTAATGAGATGGATGAATAGTTAATATTATTTATTTTCAACTTGGTTTGGATCAACGTCATTTCAATTTAAGATAAGGCAAAAATAACGAAAGAAGAATTTAATTTTCAGAATTTTAAAAAAATAGCTGAATATTATTTGCTGTGACAAATTGATATTTTTCCATTTCATCAAAACCTTTCAAGTTGAATCTGACACCTTTAAAATCTAAAACAGCTCTGTGCTGTGATTAGTAACCCTGAACTTGACGCAAATATGACTATGACGCTATACTGTTACAAATAGTATTGCTGTTAACACATTTTTTTAAAATGTAAGGCAAAGAACATTTAAATCAAAAATTTTCCATGTGGTGTTTACATAGTATGTATGTATATTTGCAAGCGAATTTTGTATGTTGGAGACTTGGAGTAAGTATATATTTTAGTTCAGACTGCATTTTATTTGCACTAAAATTACAGTATGAATTTTTAGTAGTCTTCAGGCATTATTGTAGACAATAATTATATTGTTATATTTCATCCTGAACATGAAGCACACGTTTTGTAACGCAACCCAACGGTACAAATCAAATTAAGTACATGTAATTAAATTAAGGCAAACAGGAACTACCATAAAAAAATTGATGTAGTACTAAGCGATGAATTCAAAAAAACAATAATACCAGACATGAAACCTTGTAGAGTAAAGTTTTACTATGTATATGTAAAATTGCATATTTTTATTAGGAAACTAGGATTGGCTAATTCTTTATGACTTTGTGCGTTCGTCATAATTTCATATAATTTTATGTGCATATAATAATGCAGTCGAAAAAAGGCAAGAATACGTGTCGTAGGCATAATACAGCTGAATTAGAATTTCAAGAAAATTTGTGAATCATTCAGCACAACTCCATGCATGTAAGTATGAAATAGTATGAAATATGTAATATGAATTGGGTTAGCGTTTGACTTGCTGCTGCTTTCTGTTGTACGGCCAACTGTTTGTTTGCAGAGGTGGTGGTATTACGAGAGATCACGGTTAGAGAACACCTTACATATTTGATGTGTCAGTCTGTACGGTGACTCGTTTGCTTTTCACCATACTGCCTATAACTTTTATCCGAGTGACTTTAAATTATTTACAAGTAAGCATAAGGTTAGTAATAGTATGACCAACGTGGACAAACTAAAAAATGGGAGGTTATTAAACGTGTTCTGTTGTTTGCTGCACTTTTTATGCATACATATTGACATTGACTTCAAACTTGGTATGTAAATTTTACACAGGTACTTTTCATTTTTAATCAAGATCGACAGATCAAAGTCTATTACTGACTTTCACCTGTCATCACAGTCAAACAACGCAAGATCTGTAGTAACTAACTATATTACTACGTTTAACCATGATCCCTTCCTATACATTTGCACCTGCTTTTGTGGATATGGTGGTGGTGGCCTGGCCTGGCCTAGAACCACCACCAGTGAATCATGTGCAGTGCAACGTTGCTGCCGTAACAACACAATAAAACATACTGAATGAAAGAAGGAAGGAACAATCTTTTCCTCCAAGACTCCACCAAACAGATGACGATGGAGTGTGATCAAGTGGAGTGGAGGAATGATAATGATGATAATGTGCAACATAGATTCATATATTATAATCATAATAATATATAGGAGTAGTATTAGTAGTAGAAGTGGCAATAGAAGGAAAGTAGTGCAATGCGTAATACAATGAATAGGTAGACACAGACAGACAGGACAGACATATGTTTGCCTATGACCGTGTTGTGTGACTGGCTGAAATACCTAATAGGGAGTGCAAATATGTGTATACACAACAAGGAGATGTACTTGGACTTGGACTACGACTATTACATGTATATATAGTGTTTCGTAATCATCATCATATTATTATTATTCTCATGGTTAGCAGAGGGGGATGACGATGATTCACTTCTTTTTTGTTTTTTCGTGAGTTGAGTCGTTCGTGTGTGGTTAGCTTTAGCTGGCTGCTACTACTATTATTATATTATTATTATTGTGTTGTTGAGGTAAAAGATGCGTTAAACTAGGAACAAGAAAGAACTGTAACTCAGCATTTAATGCAATGTGATTAAAGGAGGAGTGAGTGAGCAGTTAACCCACAGAGAGCACAGCAGCATAAATATACCTACACCGAACAACACACAGTCAGCTCAGCTATTTTCCACCAAATTTAGTTTCAGTTCAGTAATAAATAATTGGAGTTCCACTTCAAGTCAAGTCACAAAAAAACTGAAATAACACTTGATCATTCTCACTAGCAGTAGTAGCATCATCATCTCATCTTCTTCAGCAGCAACAGCGTAGCAGTATCAACATCATCGTCATCATTCTCAATTAGCTATTATCCTCCGTTTAATCTGAATCAGTTGTATTAATTCATAAACGTAAAAATATTGTATATTGTATGTATCAGTATCCTTCATCATATAAATTTTATTTGGCCTATTCACACACAAATGAAGATTGGATTAGTAGAGGTTGGAGAGAAGTAGTTCTTCTGTGTAATTTTTGTGCATTTTACTCGTGTGTGGAATAAGTGGTTAGAAGAGGTAGAAGAAGAAGAAAGAATTTGTAGATTAATGTTCGATTAAATTTTGATAATACTTTACACACGAGCAATCAAGACAATAGAAGAAAAGGGGAGCGAATAGCTGGATTTATTGCGTGAAAAGGTAAAGCTAATGATGATTTGATTACAAGTTATATATTTACTTCTATTGGAATTGATTCAAGTCAAACAATTACTTTTATTGTTCATATTACACCAAAAATGAAAAACTGTTCTTGCCAAGCACGGAATTACATATTTTAGTTTTTACAATAAAATATTATTACAGCTAAAGCATAGGGAAAACATAAAATGAATTAGAGAGCAGGAAATTGAGTGCGAATTAATTGAATGCCCGTAAAAATATCCAATCTAACTCTATACATCTCTTTATCAGCTATACAAATTAACTTTTGCTTAAAAGTTGCGAAAAAGCTGTACAATACAATTTTTGATACTTTTCGATAAACTAGTGCACAGGTAATAACTACTCGATCTCATCACTATGGGGAATGTACGTTGACCAAATTTTGTTAAATTTGGCTTGAAATTACAAACTAAATTGGCAGATTAGTAGTATTATTATTTGTTAATAATGTTAACAAACTTAAAAAGTTGAAGAATTTTTGTTGTAGTAATGTACAAATCATCATTTCAACTAACGACAAATTGTGAAAGTACGTACTAGTCCAAATGTTGACAGTTATTCTCTTTGTCATGTTGAAATAGCAATATCGCGTTTAAACTATTTGTGCATGGTGTATGTACTCTTTGTATCCAGTCAGCAGTTTTAGTAGTTTAAACGAATGCCTGGTCGAACAAACTCAATAGACTAAACATTTAAACATGACGTGTAGTGATCATTTCCAAGGACATTTTAACTAAACTTTGTTTACCAGCTACATTGTACTAGGACGAAAAGAACACAGTCATGACTTATTGTTTATTTTTGTAGGAGTAAGTTGGTTTCTTCATCAAAATTAAATTGCATAAATTGCATAACAGAGCTATTTGTTGTATCGTATTTAGAAAATAATAATAACGAATGGCAAGGATTTGTCTTTTTAAATTAAAACACTGTACATATTATTTTATTTAAGTATGTATGTATTGCGTTGCACTTTTTAATACCCATCGATCCTCTCATTAAAATACATACTTTCATTAAATGACAATGGATGTCTTTGCAAAAACACAAATATAAGAAAAATGGAATCATTGGTACAATTATTTTATAAATGTCACAATGTTTAGGACAGTTACCTTGGCAAGTTAATTTGTTTCACAATGTAGCTCTTTTAAGCCGTTAAATATGCTTATATACGGACATTTATACGGAAACGGATAATATTTAATATTCGTGTCACTTAAAATAAAAGCTAGTAGGGTTTATGTGATTTGTAGTAGGACAACATCATAATTTGACTGCCAATACTTAAAAATAACTACCGACTGAAAATTTCATATCTAGTTTGCATTTACAAAATCAGATTTAATATCATAATAAATAACTTACCACCAAAATAAGACTACGCACTCTTTATTTTCGCAATCCTTTTAAAATGTGTCTAAACAAAAATATCGTAGAAAACAACTGTGTAACAAATTAATTAATTGTCTTAAAATCATAGATAGTCTGACATTTTCTTTATTGCATTACTACGAATAACAATTTACTTGCCTCCTATAGAAACTCCTACTACTTCACTACTTCTTCTTCTTCAACAAGGACACTGACTTAGCGCACCGGTTACAAAGACTTACTAGCCGAGGGTTCTCTCCGTCAGTGGTGTGGTGTCAGAGGACTCGTCTTATATCCAGATCTGTTCGGGTGGACTCAACTAACTGTTCCATCCTTCTCTGTCGTAAAAAATTGCCGGCGCTAAAGTACATATGCGTTTGTGGATCCCATGAGTAGGAGTCATTTGTGTATAAAATACTGCTATGGAACAGGGTGATATAGTACCCCCAACTGTAACTGGGACTTCTGGAAGACCAAATTTAATTCACAGTGACAGTTGTCCGTGCAAAAATTCATTATCATAATCATAACTAATTTTTGAGCTTGCCTATATACTATTTTTATGCATGAATTGCAGTATTAAGTTCATTTAATTGCATTAATTCCATTAATTGAAAATATATAGTAGATTAGTGTAGTGTATAGTGGAGTGCCCTCAAATCGATAAAGCTTTTTTACTGATTATTTTTACTTTTTCTGTAGGTACCTCGGATGATCCTAATTTGGCCCCTAGTAGTCGTACCATGTCGTCCGCCAATGTACGAGAGAATCAACCCTTGCTCAGAGTTGACGATGATCGCAACGCTACGTACAGAAACTACTTTCCAGGTGTGAAATAAATAAATATTAGGTATCATTAATGTACCCAAGTTGCATAAGATTATATATTTTATTATGTTTTTTTCTTTGATTTAGACGATCCTTTCTTTGATGATTTGATACGACAAGCGGAAGCTGCAATTGATTGTGGAATTTTACCTGAAAGAATATACCAAGGGTCTTCTGGCTCCTATTTTGTAAAAAATGTTATCAATGTAAGCAACACTCACTATATTGTATTCATTACATTTTTACTATATTCCGCAAAAATTAGACATATACGTGTTTGTGAAATTGTAGCGCACGATCGGAGTTTTTAAACCAAAAGATGAAGAACCTTATGGTAGACTTAATCCAAAGTGGATTAAATGGTTACATAAAATGTGCTGTCCGTGCTGCTTTGGAAGGTCGTGTTTGGTGCCAAATCAGGGTTACCTGTCTGAGGCTGGTGCCTCTATAGTGGACCAGAAGTTGGGGTTGAACATTGTTCCTAAAACAAAGGTGATTTACCAATTGTGAATAATATCATGCAGGTGCAGTAGTGAAAGTATAAAATTTAAAAGGATAATTAAAATAAATATGAATGCCATATTTTTTGGAATTTCTTCTACATTTAAATAGGTTGTCCGATTAGTCAGTGAAACATTTAACTATTTGAGAATTGATCGTGAAAAGGCACGTGCCAAGAGAGCGGTTTTCGAACGGTTTCCTGCTCTTGGGCGTCGTTTCCATAGACTAGGATTACCACCAAAGGTACTGTAAGCTGCAGTTGTTTGAGATAAATTGGCTCATTTAATAAGAAAATTCAATGAAATAAAAACACCAAATATGTGTAGGCTGGATCCTTTCAAGTATTCGTTGAGGGGTATAAAGATGCGGAGTACTGGCTAAGGCGGTTTGAGTCTGATCCTCCTCCAGTAGAAGTAATGAAGGAATTTCAACATCAGTTTGAGCGGCTTGTCGTTTTAGATTACATTATTCGGAATACCGACAGGGGTAATGACAATTGGTTGATTAAATATGAGAAACCAGAGATTGTCAAAGAAGGCGAAGAACCGGTGCGAAGTTTTTTTAATCGATTAAAACAATGAAAAATGCGAAACTTATTATCTTAAATAGTATAGAAAACCCAACTTACCTATAAAACTTACCAACTGTTTTATTAGGAATGGCGGAGCACACGACCTCCAAATATTACTGTCGCTGCAATCGACAATGGTCTGGCATTCCCATTTAAGCATCCCGACTCTTGGCGGGCTTATCCTTACCATTGGGCATGGCTACCATATGCAAAAGTGCCCTTTAGTCAAGAAATTAAAGACTTGGTACTTCCCAAAATTAGAGACCTCAACATAGTGATGGAATTATGTGATGAACTCTTTTTTCTCTTTAGTGTAAAACGAACTAATATTTCCACAATCTTTGCTGTGCTAAATAATATTTTGTTTTTAAGTGGAGCAACAAAGGAAATTATTAAACGTAATGATTGTCTAAATGACTTTGCAGCAAGATAAAGGCTTTGATCACAACATGTTTGAAAGGCAAATGGCTGTGATGAGAGGCCAAATTTTAAACCTGTGTCAAGCCCTGAAAGATGGACGTAGTCCGGTTGAGCTTGTTCAAATGCCTTCTGTCATAATAGAAAGGTACATCTTGTTTGTTACGATTATAATGATGATTGATATGTTTCATTTGTAGAAGCACTGTATTTGCATCCAAGTTGCAAGCTTTCGGCAGTACGCAGTTACCTATATAACTATATTATTGACATTATTTGTGTTGCGTAGGTCTTCTGACGTGAGCTATCCACAAGCGAGAACGCCAGGAGCGAGTGGTGACTCAGCAGCTAGTCGTCTTCAGGACTTTAGTTATAGATTCAAGCAGTCATTTACTAGTACCAATCCAATTTTCTCATGGTGTTAAAAATTGTATCATTATTCCTAATGTACGGTTGTTTTTTTCATGGAGAAGCTCTTATCAAAATTGAACAGAGTACGTACTACTCGTAGTCTACCCGTTTTGTATGACATCCGACATAATTGCTACCTATTTAATATTGCATTTAAGTTCTAAATCAGTTGTATAATATGAATAATAGATATGTCTGTATACTCGAGAAAAAAATATCGGACACGCTCCTGTTTTATAATTTAGTTTTATACCTCTAGCCCTCTATGTATGCAAATATGAAAAGAATCACACGTATTTTTGGTAGTCATACAAAAGTTTACTGTATCCTAGGGTCACAATCAGAATTTGCTTGTTTCTGGAGCCCGTTTCCTCTACAATCTCGCAACCTTCAAACTAAGCATAATAAGCTTTCAAAAGTTTTGAAAAGTTTCTTTCGTGCCTAGAAAGGCTTTGTGTTGAGTTAGTTTGGAACTTCTGGTGCAGGAAACATTCTTTCTGGAAACGTAAAGTCGAATGTCGCAGTGATGTCTGACTGTGTATCTGCAATTCTATAGTGTGTAAGAGGAGATAACGAGATCTGTGCTAGAACACATGAGTAATCTAAAGCTATAAATTTTATAACTATTTATGAGCTAAATAATTAATAATACAGCAAAACATCGGAAACATTCATTTAATTTGTTACTTTAAAATACACGATATATCTTCACTCTTTTCGTTGTTCTGAAAAGAAAACAGCGACGTAATTTGAAATCACTCTTCGTATATCTATAGACTCAACTTATCATTAGACACGATTGAATTGTATCCTGAATTATAGATAAGTGTCAATGCATTTTAATTGGTGATCTATTGCTAGTATGTATGAGTAGACGCGCATTCATTTCGATATTTAGTAAGAATTCGTCTAAGTTTTAATGATTTACAAAATAATTCCATGTCTAAGTCACAGTCATATTTAGAATTTAAGTTAAGTAAATAAATGCTGATAATTATATCATATCACTGATTACGAATGGGGATTTTATGGGAGGTGCAGGTCGATACAATACAATGTACTCATGTTTATGATATGATTATAATTATTATTATAGTTCGATGTAAATTGTAGTCCGCATGAACTCGTTATACGTACTTTCTTTAAAAAGATATAAAAGATAATTTAGTTTAATTATGATAAGATAATTTGTTTAATTTTGTGAATGACTTTATTGACATTACGAAAAGGGTAATTATTACTTTGTTGCATTGTTGCTCAGACATAATGTGTTGATTAAAATTGGAAGGTAAAATATTATTATAAGAATTAAAAATGCTTCATTCCATGATGATGATCCACCTTTTAATTTTTTGTATTGAGTGTTGTTATGTATGCCTGAATAAAGGGTGACGTAAAAATTCAACCAAGAAGTTAGTCAGTATTTTTTGAGACCTCAGCGACAGCGACGAATGCAGTTATCTGCACAGAACTTGCTAAAGTAAAATGGGGGGTAGTCATTTTTGTACGTTGTCCCACTGCAGAAGGGAGCGTCTGAAAATCCATGTCTGCCTGCGGGTTTCATTGATGGTGTTTTGCGGGCACATTTTGGTGAGAAATCCACCTGAAGGTCAAAAGTTTGATAAGGTGTTAGTTTTTGAAACTATTTAAAAATGGTTCTCAGTTATTTGCACATCTACACGATATATTCATGGTTCAAAATATTTAGAAGCATACTCTGTATGTACTGCATCCTGAAAACGGAGTGCAGGAAATAACAGGTGCTTGATCCGGCTTCATGTGGGCTCCACGGGCGTACTCGTACTCTGCCGGACAATACGGAATGAACGCGTTGCGGTAGGTGGAAGTTCCATCGATCTTTCCGGATGTTTGATCAAAGGTGGTACCGGGTTTGAGGATATCAGCAGGTCTGCCATAGCAGCCTTTGAAATCAACGCGATAAGTAGAGCAGCTATCAAATGGGGTGCATGGTGGGTCATAGTCGGCTTTAGGTTTCTGTGTGACAGCTGGAATAATTGGTTTACAGGTGAATTGTTCCCTGTACATTGATGTATCTGACATTCGTGCTGTTGAAGGGTCAAATGAGCTAGATGGTTTGTAACTATTTGCAGGAGGTCCATAACATCCGTTATACTGGGTGCGGTATATAGAACAGCCTATAATGAGAAAGTACCTGCACATTAAAACTAAGCAACTAAAGTACAACATCTTATGCAAATAAATTCATTTGAGACATACCGTCAAAGGGCTGCGATGGTGGTAAGTAGTTATGTCCACGCTTGACAAGTGGAGCTCTTTCTATACACGTTGCAGGGGTCTCTGGAGGGCACTAAATAAAATTACAAAAATATCATCAATTGGTAGAAAAAAGGTTGCAAGTAGTATGACTTTGTTTGACATAACAAGTTTCATGAAACTCGTAACTTCTATTTAAATGTAAAATGGCACAATCATTACGATAAGACTTACCGGGCTGCAAGATGGAACCCTACAACAATCATCCCTTGGATGATCATTGCAGACTCGCCTTGGCATGCAGTTGATGGGTGGAAGTCTGCAGCTGTCTCTGTCTGGAGTCGCACAGAAGTCATCATCGGTTATTGATGGAGAAGGCGATGGGCGAATCAGGGGAGGTAAATAATTTCGCATTGGTGGCATTGGCGAAGGGCAGCCGTTGTAAATGTCCCTTATCATACTAGGACTCCAGTTGGAGGCCACCTGCATTGGGCTGCCACAGCTTTCGTAGGTGTTGAAAGACGGAGGAGTGTATGGACCCATGGTTTTGTTACTTCCGGTTGTTGTTTGTTGTTAAATAAGGTGCCAATTGAGGTGCCAATTGAGTTGCCAATACGTTAAATGTTACACAAATCGTCAAGTGTGAAGGAACTTAGCAATTTAGAAGTAGGTAATTGAATTGAGTAGATAAGTCGGAGTGGAGGGATAGTCACTGATCACTGGAAACTGACGATGTTACTAATGTAAAATTAAATTAAATTGCGGTCGGGTTATCTGAAAATAAATAGAAAAAGGAAAAAGGAAAAACGTAAGGTGCCTGGAACAAATGGCAAGTAAAAGGTCAAAGGTTAAAGGAAGAAAGAAGTGAAGATAAGATAAGAGTAAAGGTGACTAGTGAGTGAGATGCGAAGATGAAGAGTAGAATGTAAACAAACCTTGAAAGCAGCAGCGTACCTTGTAGCCTTTGTATAAAAATTTTTTTTTGAATATGCCGCTTGTTGCGTGCTCTCTATGGTGAGCGTGCAGCAGAACAAAGGCAACTGTCGGTGCGCTTGCTAAGCCTACCAGCCATGAACCAACCAAGCAGGTGAACTTGCATGCTGCAAGTGCCTTGTTGTGAGGAGGAACATGGTGACCATTTTTAGTAAAGCAGTAAAGTTAACCTTATTATTAACTGTGAATTTAACTGTAATTAACTTAATTTTATTTGACAGCAACAATATACTATTCTGCACATACATAGAATATTTATTATTTTCTTATACTTACGAATAACTGACACTGTCGAGTTTGAATGTGTAAGTGGTTAGGTAGACTTTTACAATTAACTTTGCACATAGTTAAAAGACCATCATCATATTTACTTTCACCATAAGAATTCTTCGTTTGGGTATTACCGTTTTGGTGTACCATTTAAATCTAGTCTAAACACTATTAATTCGGTTTTTTACTGTAACTACACACATTATACAATTGCATATATGTTTGCATATATATTTTTTAACGTTCATGAGTTCATGAATGAGCATTGTTTCAATTTTGCTTCATAGCGATCAAAAGACGAAAAGTTAGAATTTTAGATTTTTACCATTCGTGAAATACATCAATTACAGAGAAAGTGATGTGTGGAGTAGAATGATTGTTTTTTGGATTAGGACTTGCACATTTTTCATCAAGCATCTTTACTCTGTGTATGAATTGCAGTAACTAACTCGACGAAATTATTTATGAAGATAGAAACATTTGTTTTAAATATTTAAGATATGTTGTTTTCTGCTGTTACTCTTATAAAATAAGTATATATTTCGCAAGTGACTAGGATAATATATTTTTTGTATTGTAATTGCAGCTGCATGCACATAAAAAAGTTACTGAATTTGTTGTCATGTTTAAATTTACGATTCAACGCTAGTGTCCTTTAAGATACCGATCAAGAGTCAAATAATGCAATGTTTAGTGGTCAAACATTATATAATTATCTATAATAATAATAATAATAATAACTGCAAATTGATTTTTAAACCAACCTAACTACACATCACACAATAATACACTGTCAACTTTAGACTAGAGGTTTCCACTGATTGAGAGAAACTTAAGTGGTATTTGTATATTGTATGTGAATTGTGGGAGCAGAACGAACGATGAAAATAGAAACGTGCGCTGAGTTTACCGTCTACCCTGTCAGTTAACCGTTTTCCATATAATTAGAATAATTTTTAGAGTGACCTATACTAATAATAGAATACGGGGGTACACAATGCCACCTAAAGGAGAAACATTGATTGTAAGTAGGTTAAAGAAACCATTATCTTTTCATTTCTTTTTTCCCGCTATAAGTGCATGTAACATTGTACTTTTTGGATTGCAGGATTAGGAGGAATGGATCTGGCTAGCCTTTTAGTTGCTTATTTATATTTTAATGACAAAAAACACGGTATGGGCGCAATGTAAGGATTGGTAGTAAAGTAGTTTTTCATACTGACTTGTCAGCTTCAAAACAAACTGGGCAAACGTAAAGTATGCGCATAGATTTCAGTCTCACTTGGTTCTTAAATATAGACCATGTTTGAAAATGCAAGAGCTGACACAGACATGTAGTACGTATACTAAATTGTTTCAAATTTCATATCATAGGATTTTCCCAATTTAAGTATTAATTATATACCTTTTGTTGGAGAGTATATCGTATTTATCTTATATTATGTCTACGCTTGTGCTAACCACTTCAACATTTTCTACATGCATATCATTTCCAAATATTTCAATATTTCCCACTTCACTCCCTATGCAATTATCGTATTCTCTGCTGGCAAGTTTTTCTTCATCAGCATTGGCGTTGTTGAAGTTCATCTTGATAGTAATATCGTCATTGGATTGGGAGAGATTCCTCGGCTGACTTTCCATTTCCTCCTGATCAGTTTCATTATCATCGTTGTCATAGGTAGATTTCGAACAATTGGTGTTCAAATTGAATGGCTCGTGAAATTCTTCGATTGGTGATTGAGGTGTGCCAAATTTTTCCGAGATCACTGATTTCGTACATCTTTCATTTTCAAAACGTGGGACTTTTGCTACAAATCCTGTACTGAGAGGATTTAGTGGGTGGTTATGATGGTAAAAGTGAACAATATCATCAACTGGAGGAGATGAGGCTTTGCTGCCATATTCTGATGTTGTACTTTCAGACAACGTGCCTTCATGAGTTAGTACAGAACCATTCGAGTGGTCTTCAAAAGAATCCAGACTGGCGGTGTACTCGTAGGTCTCTGGGGTTTGTGCGTTATTCAAGGTCGTCATATTGATTGGTTTCATTTTCGATTCATTACCAGAACTGTTTGTTGAGCTTGCTTTACTACCCCCTTTGCTTTTGCGACCTGAAGTTTTGTCACGAATCCCAGCACTTGCGAGAGAACCCTTATGTACCTTGTGTTCAGCGGCAACCGCATTACTGATGTTGTCCAATTTTTTCCATTTGGTTCGTCTGTTTTGAAACCAAATTTTCACCTGTAAATGCAATAATAATGAACCGTTTAAAGTTTAAAGTTCCAAAAGCTAATCAAGCAATGACTTTACAACAACTTTACATGTTATGCTCTATGTGCATAAACGACGTAGATAAATTCTATTTTCACTCTGTAATGAATTTCACATTTACCCACCTGCGTTTCTGTAACATTCAGGACCCGTGCCATTTCCGTTCGTTCATTACTCGACAAATATTTTTTCACCTCAAATTTCCGTTCCATTTCATAAATCTGTTTGCCAGTGAAAGTGGTTCTGGCCTTTTTGCGTTTTGAACTTCCACTTTTTGAATCATTCTCTGTGTCGGTGGAAACAGGCGAAGAAACATTCTCTAACTGAATATCCGTATGATAGTCTTCTTTTCGCCCTTTTCCACTCAAGTCTACAATCAATTCCAGGGGTTGGGAGTTTAAATCTTCGTCATCGTGCACAGGAAGAGCTGTGACGCTCTTTTCTTTGACTTTCTTGCTTTTGCTCTTACATTTGGTATTTGTTGATCCTACAGTTATACATAAAGGATTAGCATTTTGTACTCGCAAACATTTATTTAGAGTCATCTACACCACAATGAATGCAGACACACGCGCATATGAGGCAGTTTATTTTATAGCCACGAACCTATTGACTACCAGTACTTGACTCTTCTTTTGTAGATTTCTTTTATTTTATAATTTTTATAAATCTTTGAAATGCAAATAGAAAAAATGCTCATCTGAATGATTCAAAATGAATTAATAATCTTCACTTACAGCTTACTCACCTTTCAAGTTTCCATTTTTTGTAACGCTTTGTTTCGGGTGTGAGGATTTAAATGTTGGAATGATAACATCATTTGGCAATAAGACATCAGGGGACTTTGCAATGTACTTTTCAGAGGACCCAAGGACAGGTGGAGGGGGCTTCTTATTTGCAGACGCTTTGCTGCTCTTATTCTGATTCGAATTGCTACTGCTGCCGCTGTGCTTTCGTTTAGCTACTGACAAATTGAGGGGCTCATCTGGTTTTAACGCATCCGAAAGAGCTGAACGTAGTGGAGGAAACGGAATAGACAAAATGGGGATATCTCCAAATGATGATGATTTACTCGACGTCGTATCCATTTCGCCTTTTGTGTCCTTATTGATAATTTCTGTCGATTTTCCCCAGCCTAAGATATCGTTTATCGTGAACGGAGTCGGTTTTGCGTGCAGGTTTGAGTATTTATGAGGGTGCCAGGAGTCATGTTTACAACTGTCAGAAGAAATAACATCATCGGCATCGTTTATAGAAGAACCACCGTTTGTCACCATTTCCTCGTCAGAGGAGCGCCTGTTGACTTGGTTTTGATGATGCGCTAATATTGTTTTATCGTCTATATCCTCTCGCTGAGTAGCGACCTCATCCATAAGATCGACACTTATAACAACAAGAGTTTAATCTGCACTTTCAGTTATAATCTTTAAATTTTAATCCTTATTTTAATTCCAATGATTGTTCCTCAAACATTGGCATGCATTCGCATGTACTTGCACGCATCTAATAGTAGAGTCACTTCACAGTCTATCACGTAACGTGTAATTTTGGCTCAATTGACACACTGTCACTTTATAAACGTAACTACGTAGCTACATGACTTGCTGATGAAATGTTAATAATTTAGCAACCTTAAAAACGAACCTGGAAGGGAACAAAATAATTTTTTTGTCAATCTTATTGTGTGCGAGACTGTTATGCATAGGTAATAAATTCATATGCACCTGTTCAAATTTATTAATTTTACATTTATTTTTAAACCGTTTAACGTTACTTTAGAAAAGTTCACCATTGTGTTATCAATGGTGGATTAAGATTAATTAACAAAATTATTAAAATTAAGACTGCTTCGCCTCCCTTGGAAAGATGCACGGTAGTAGATGCGGGGAATTGATAAAAAGCACTTTTGTTAAATTATCATGGAAAGTCCTTTCATGCGATGAAGAAAGCACTTTACATGGTATAAATTTTGAATGTCGTACGAAAACAAAGGTACAGCGGGAGTATCACAGACGGCAATTTTATTGAACCATCAGGAATTACTTTACCTAGAAGTTGATTTCATTACTTCCGTGAGCTGAGGCTTACTTAACCTTCTTGGAAAAAAGGCTTATGAAGTCACTTATTAGCTTTACACACTGTCTGTCTGTTCCCTGGATAGACGGAAAAACTACGTATAGGTATTTCTGAAATACTTATACCAGTCAATGGCAGCCGTTGAGACGGCTACTTTTTCAAACTTTTATACAGATATGCAATGTAACATCTGGCAAGTTTTTTTTAGTACTTATAGTTTTGCTGACTTTTTTTTTGCAGCACAAACGGCAGGGCCATTTCAAATACAATGAAACTACCATATCATATACCGATCATATATGATTCTTCCATTTTTATGTGGTGGTACACGGCGCTAATTAATTAATAGTATTAATAATAATACCAAGATTTTTAATTAATTAATACTACTAATTAATTAATAGTAGTTTTCTGTACTGACAGACTAGCGGAAAAACTGCTCAACTACACTTACTACATGCAGCTTAGTTGCAGTATTAAAATGTAATATATATTATTACACAATATGGTAGTCGATATTTTGTAACAATGCAACAAACGAAATAATGGGAACAAACCCACCACAACTTACAACAACATACATAAATATTTCATACTATATCTTACCTAATGTTTGCACAGGAATAGGAGTTATGTGTCTCTATTTATTTGGATATTAACTTGATATTTCACAATAAAATTCCTTTAAGCGTATGTAATAGTTTTATTAATTTTATCAAGAATGCGAAAAAGCATTTTATTACTATGTACATTACCTAATGTTATTGAGTAAGAGTAATATGAACTCTGCTGAGAGATTTCATAAACTGAGTCAACACAGAGTATGCAATATGCATGCTTATGTCAATATCCTGGAAAGCTCAACAAAGGCAGTCTTTCCGTTCTCACACCAGTTCATTTTTCATGGTGGAAACGCTTTCCAAAAAGGGGAAAGCGGAGCGTATGTTTGTGTACCTATATGCAAAACGTTGCGGGGAAAGTACGCAAAGTGTTGTAAAGTACTTAGATGGATTTATTTTTAACTTAAATACACACATTAATACATATACATTGTATGTACATATATGCGTGTTTGGTTAAAACTAAATTTGCACAATTGTGTGCACCAAAATGAATACGCAAATTAAAATTATCCGATAAATTTTTTTACTCAAGTATCTTCTCTACTTTCCGTTCACATTCTTGATGATTACACGTTTCTAGTGTTTAACTAAGTAGGGTACAAGTAGTTTATCGAATTCAGTTAAAGGATGATAGAACTTTTGTACATAAAGTTTTTTTTTCTGTTATGTAAAATAGAACAAGTTTCCCAGAAAACAAAAGTGCATTTTGTATTGAAAGTCTACACCAGGCCCAGAAAAGGAGCATGTTACAAAGTCAACAATATATGTATACTCTTTTAAAATAAAAGCGTACTCAGAAAAGAACATTACTGTTGACAGTAGTTGGGTGGGATAGATAAAAGGAGAGGGCACCGTATAAAAGCTTCGTTTCCTGTGATATTTAGTAATTTAAGGGAATTTCCACTGCATTTCGGCTGGAAATTCGCTGCTGACGTCGCCTACTTCCAGCTTTTATTTCAATGAGCAAATGCCTGCCGGCACAAAAAGACGACGTTGTTGTTTATTCTAAGGAGTGTATACATATACCTCTCTCTCTCTCTCTCTCTCTCTCTCTCCGGTTACTCCGACTCAGATTATATCTCCGGTCTGGTTTGCTTGCACATTGGATTTATTGGATTCACTTCATGATAATTGAGTGAATTTGATGTGGGAGGAAACCAAATAGCCAGAGCTACGCAGTCTATTTTACTCGTGAATTCCTCATTTTCC
>JAHZMT010004950.1:0-24941 GCA_027743785.1 Sinhomidia bicolor | reverse complement strand
ATGCGTGGATGAAAAGCGTAACCAAAAGTACACATCTAAGAAAACATAATTATGAAGAAACCGTTACATAAGGAAAATTATATACCAAACTTGTTGCTGTTATTTTCTTTTTTTTATTTCTATTGGTTTATCTCTTTCAGTTTTTTTGCTGCTTGCCATTTTAATTCCACTCCCATCTCGATTGCAAAGGTAAAAACTTTGACATTCTAATGGATCCGGAATAATATCTCCTTTGCTGCAATTCATAGAGTGGTGTGAACCAGGTCTCTCCATTCTCATTGGCAAGCTACATTTATAATAAATAGCGTCAGCATTAAAATTAAATAAATGAAATTACAAATAAAAGTTTCTAAATTTTTAAGAAAAAGAACGATATATTTTAGATTTAAATATCATTCCTCCATGTAAATCAATACAGTGCAAATCACCCAACGAAACGATACATAAGAGTTTTATTACCTGTACGTTGGACAAGCTGGACCCACACAATGTTTAAATAAAATTGTAGGATCGGGCAACAAATAAGCTGCATTTGTAAACGTTACAGCCGCTAGTATAAAAAATACAATGAATGACAGTTTCCCTTCCATGTTTCCACCGTTTGTTAATGAACTTGTAATCGCTTAAGTTTCTAAAAAGACACAGTGCTAACAACTTGGGATTTAAACTGTATGAATGAAAAATAAAAGGAAACTAAATCAATGTACTTTTAAAACATAGATTTTTGAGGTTTTATGCACGAGAATTTATTTTTTATTTTATTGCTTAATTAGGTAATTATTCCCTTATTTATATAAGCAAAAACCGTACCATTAGAATTCATTAGTTGAATGGAAAGTTCAAGTGTGTAATACGTTGTAAGGTGGATTCAATCACATCATTAAATTACAGTTTCAATAGTAGTTTCATTATGTATATATTACGTATTAAGGAATAGGTAACTAGCATTCCTGTCATTAAATTGTAATTACCAATTTTGGGTAGTTCCATTACCGTCATAATCACAACATTCACAATCAACTGGTACAAGAATGACATGGGTATAGTATGGTGTGTGGTCTGATATGTACCAATGTACCTGTACGGGTATACAAAAGATTTTTACTCAGCTTTCTTCTTTGACATAGAGTTAGTCACACATTATTCTGTTGGAAATATCCCGTGTGATTTGATAAAATCAGCAGAAGGATAATTTAGTTACATGAATAGGAATGTTTTAATGCGTCCTGGTACATAATGACCTGAGCAGTAAATAAACAAAAAATTCCAACTACAGCAAAAACAAATAAACAACAAGTTTTTTTCAAATGTCACAATTTTGTTAAACAGTAGTATTAAGCGCATGCATCACGTTTTATGAGTAGGTATGTATGTGAAATGAATATTTTTAAAGCAAACATACTAAATGGTAAACTCCTTTGAATTTATTGAAGTAATGTTGACACTGTAGCGGTATTTACGGTAATTAAAAAATCTTATAGTACGCAATGCGATTCCTTTATTCCAGAATAATAATCAGATAACAATATTTGGTAGGGAATTATATTTAACTAAATATAGACTTTAGATCAAATCTGCAGGGAGCGATAGATTCTTATCATTATTTTTTGCGATTGTGTTAAACAATGACTTAACCTAAAATTTCAAAATCTTCATCATCTATATCACTTTTACTTCGACCACTTAGCGATGAACTTGGCGACCCTCCTGCCGATCGTGGAATGGGAAAGCTAGAACTACTAGCTTTGCCACTGGCTCCAAGAGAAGTTGCTCCTAAGCTAATGGTAGTAAAGCCAGAGGTGGATGATTTTGACTTTGACTTTGAAGTAGTCTTAATAGAACTTTTTGCAGTACTACTCTTTGTTGTAACAAGGGGAGCTGATGTCCAGTCATTAGGTCTTCTCTCACATATTTCAAAAAGCGGAAGCGGGGTGACTTGAAACCTTTCCGTAAGTTTCGTGCAAACAATGTCAAAATCCGATTCGGTCTTACAAAAAAAGCAAACTGCTATTGAAGGGTCCATAGAACTAAACGACATGCGTCCAGGCTTTTGAATATGATACGTTTCATCAGCTGCTTTCTCTCCATCAGTTAATTTGTCATTCACAAATACAGTGGGCTGAACAGTATGAGGATCCAAGTACATTACCTCATTTGCTGAAGAAAAAAATATTAGCGAGACCAAAACATGGTAAGCAAAATAGTAAAGAAAATAGTATCTGTAAAAACTAACCAGCATATCCAATGAAATATAAGGCATGGTTTGGTCGTCCTCCAATGATGCCGATGTTCTGAGGAATTTCAAATGCGGCTTTGATACCAGGTACGTAAGCTTCATTTAAATCTGAAAGGCCCAATCTTAATGGTACCACCAAAAGAAGTGGTCTCCACTTTGAATCCGGTCTGTAATAAAATAAACTCGGTAGTTTAGTTAAATATTAGTTAGCTGGTTAAAAGCTTTAATTTAGTTTCAAATTTAATTCACATGTATTAGCAGCTTATAATTGCTTCATTTAGTTTTTACCTAGGAGTTGAGACTGTATAAGTAGGAGGGACGGATGCCGACTCGCATTGCCCTGATGTCAAACAAGATTGTTTTACTTCAGATTTCACCAACGTTGAGTCCATTGCTATATAAATGTTCAAATCCAAGGAAAGATAGTCACTTGATATGATCTTCTTTAATGCTTGTGCCACCGTATTAGGTCCTAACCAAGAACCTATTGGTTTCCCTAAAGAAGAGCCGCTTTGAGCGATTTGATGCAACGACAAAGGAGCCACCTTAGTATCTTCGAATAGGGACACAACTTGTAAATAGATATGGTCTCTACAATCTGAGTCCCAATGCCAATCAGCACCTGTTCAAATTTTACACACAACATAAATATTTACGTAACAAATTATCTATACGGAGTTCAATGATGTGTTTAAACTTACTTAAATGTCTTAAAAGTAAAGCTTTGGCCATAAGCATTTGTCCAGCTCGAATCATGCATCCCCAGCCTTTGTCAGATGTTATGTTAGTGCCTCCTATACTGGAAAAATTTTTCCTGTATGTAATCCACATACAGCTAGAAACACTACGTCGAAGCTCTTCAATGTCTAGCAAGATAACAGAGATAAGTTAAAAAAAATACAGGTGAATCATCACAAAAACAAATATATCTAATACTATATTCAGTTTTATATCATTATTTTACCATAATTTACAGAGTAAGATCTCCCAAAGATCCATACTGGTGAATCACAAGATGGAAAATCTGAGTCTCCCCCCGTCAAGTACGCATCTAAAACCTTGTCCATCTTTAAACGAATTCCCCTTTTTACTCTATCTAGGACTTGTTCTGCGTGACTGACATTACCAGTGATGTTATGATGACTGCTGAAGTATCCAGGATATTGCATGCGAAACAATAATGGTCTACCCGTGGAAGACCCTTTTGTAATTATCCCCCAAACTTTTTTAACGTTTTTAGAAACAAAAGAAAACTTTTTAGACGACAAGGCGGAGGATAAAACCTGTAGAGCCTTGCAGCTAAAATAAACTACGATATAAACCAGGGTCCACGAGATATATTCAACAAAACAATAAAAACGCTGCAGCAAACTCGCTTTTACTACGTATTTGTATGCTTCCTTCTTTGAAGGAATGACTATCTTATCACTTTCAGTTGAGGATGATGGACTTCTCCCAAAAGTAGATTCAGAAAAAGTTGGCATTTAATAAACAGGTGCAGAGCGTGTTTCTTAGAACAATTTCATAGCGTATTTTATTGACGAAGGCAAATTTGGTTAAAAAGGGCTTTTCCGCTTGTGTCTTAATTAAAAAATCGTTTTATAAGCACAAGGTTACGATTCCATTCCACTGGAATTTCCAACTACCACCTTTAGTTAACTACTAGTATGTATTTCATTTTCACTCCTTGTGTCACAGCCAAATTTCTTTGTCTTAAATTCGACATTCCGTCATGGTAAACTGTCACTGTTCGGGATCATGATCTTAGAACGCATTTGTTACAGTTCTCAGATTCACTCTCTTATCAACATTGAAAACTTTTATACAGAGCATGTATCGAATATTAAGTGGTTCAGGGCGTAAAAAATATACTATACGCAGCAATTTAATTAGATTCTGAACAATTTACTAAATTGAATACAGAACTTAACAGAACATACGGGCATATTAACGGTTTAAATAAATAATCGCACAAAGTGATATCACATAGCTTAGCTCAGCCCATTCATAAATAAATCAGTTGCCCTTTTATTTGACCACTTGCCTTACCACATCCTCTCCTCACGATTCCTTTATTACAGCTTATTAATTATTAAACTACTGCGTTTCTGTGTGCATCATCAGCACTAAACCTAACAAACGATCAATTTTATTTTCACTACAAATATATTGCTTAACTTTCAATAAATCTTGTTCACTTTCTTACTTGTGTACTTTACACAAGACTGGATAGTAGTACACTGGAATTAATTACAGATTGAAACTGATGGACCTTTTATATGATGAGTAAAATTACTTACCACAATAATAATATACATAGAGAACAGAATCCCAACTTTAGTGGTTTTATCAGACATTGCAAATTATTACGATACTCGTATATATACAAACTTTATAATATTGTCTGACTACGAATGACTGAACGAAGAGTTTGAAAAGTAGTTCACCTAATCCACGTTATGTATATAACGGTAACATGGATTTTAATGCTAAATTGCAACTTGTATACAGAAACGTGTACAAAAGGACATAAATAATTTGACTCTATTCCTGGCCAATAAATTTGTCGAGGGAAAGAATAAAGCAATAGAGGAGAAGCACAGATCGACAGATGTTTAACAGGTTTAACCTTTTAGAACTCAGCAGCATTAAAAACTATCAGCTGGGCCAGTAGTGGTAAGGTGAAGATCTTGAATATATGACTGTACAGGTGCAGGTGTACGTACTACGTACACCTACTAGCTACCCACACAGAGCGACTCTTTTTATAAAAGTACGTCATCATATCATTACTATGCAGAATGCATTCATTGATAAAAATGAAAGTTTCTTTTTAAAAAACTCAAGAAAAATAGGTCGGAAAAGAGTACTGGAAAGGTATAAAAAAAGGAATATGTTGTATTTAAAAGTTTAGTGTTTTTGGCGAAGGCGAAGAGTCAATAAGATCGAATTCAAGACTCAAGAGGTATAAAAGAGAATATCGTGTTGCCCCAATTCTAATTCAAGTTCCTTGTCTTTTTATTGCCAAAATAGAGGGTAGGTTACAATTTTCAGTAAGTAGTAATTATTTATGATTAGTTAAAGCTTGATTAGAAACTACTAAAAATTATGCAATGTAAAATCTATGTCAATTCTGAATGATCAATATGTATAATTGCGATAAATTAATATTATGCCATTGAATAGAGAAAAATCGTGAGTTATATTGAAGTATTCATTTATTGTTTTCAAAAGGCAGATGCAACTTCAAGAGACACTTTTTTCAAATCAATAATAATAATAGTAATACAGAAAAAACCAACTTTGGACTTCTACACCCAATACGACAACAACGTGTCACATCCTTTTCTGGAACGTAATTTTTGATTTACTATAACGCAATAAAAACTTTTTTTTAAACTACAAAATCTTCATCACATTCATTTTAAGTTTCACAGCTGAAGTGCACAGATTGGCTAAATGCATGTTTGTTTTTTTCAAATATATATAGAATATTTTTGTATGTATAATGGAATAGGTAAGTATTTAAAATATCATCCAACAATTAAAAATCATCTACTTGTTCTTCTTAATCAATTCCTCCAGTTTTTCTGCATTTGCTCCAGAGAATTCATCGACCTGTAATTTTTAAAAAATGTACATAGTAATAAAATCCTTAGATAAGACATCGGTAATAAACTAAGAGGTTACTGCTTTCTACCTTTTCAGAATTTTTGATCAAGATGAAAGTCGGCATGCACGAAATATTATAATCGCTGTAAACACAATGAGAAGCATAATTATGTATGTGAAAACTTGACATAGAACTTTAAAAAAATACATATTTGAAACTACATGCCTCGCAACTTCTTCACACTCATCAACGTCAACTTTAAGGAACACAACATCAGCCATCATATCCAATGACATCTTGTCCAATTTGGGGCTATAAAAATTTGAGAATTACGTTTACATTTTAAATGAAATTATCTGAGAGATATGATATATTTTTGGGGAAAGCGGATGTAAGCGAACTTAAATCTAATACCTGATCATTTTGCATGGTCCACACCTAGTTAAAAATTAAAAAATAATAACAATGACAAAATAGTTTTGTAGTTTGTATTAGAAATAAAGTATAAGTATTTCAATCATAATCATACCACGTGGCATAGAAATCCACTACCACGAGCTTTGCGCCAGCTTCCTTTAGTTGGTTACTGAAGTCATCCTGAAAAAACATACATACAAATATTCATGCATTGAATCGAATATCGATATTATTAGTCTTCAAAACTTTTCTTAGTACACAAAGAAAAATACGTTAACTTTGAAAATTTTGGAGTTAGACTTAGTTAACCATATTACTATGCAAATAACATTCCCTCCATCGGGTGTAATTTCAACAAAAAAGTGGCAAAGCATACATAGCAAGTTTTTCCCATTCGCATGGTCTTTATCTTTGCATAAATAATTGGACAAAACTACAAGAATCGGCTATTTTCGTGTCATTGTAATTGTCTGTGCGAATTATAACATGACAAATTTCTTCAAGTCATCGAGTCATTTTTAAACAACTCCATGACCATGATGACTATTCTTTACACATTTTAGTTCACTGACAAGCAAAACAATGTTCAAGCTATACAATAATAAAAGAAAATGTGTCAATCTTCATAAATGAGAAGTTTGCCAAGCTATCGTTTTCACCTCCCCCTGTGAGATAAAAGCAATTGCGTGTACAAACTTCTAACTTACTATCAGAATATGACATGTACAGATAATGATCGTGAAATAGAAAATATTGTACTTTCAGCATTCGCGTTGATGTGTAATTTCCACGTAAAGGTTATATGGAATACAAAGTACGTGAAAACTATAAATATGGCAGCATTTTACAGGAAGAACGATATGATTATCGTGACCATTGGAATATTGCCTTTTTATTAGATACACTCTACCATAAACCTGGTTCGCCCACACCCACTTCATCAAACGAATTTACAAATTTATCATTACCTATTATTGCACAACATATCCGGTGGCCGATGATCAATATTTTCTGTTGGCACGTAACCTACTTTGCTGGGCTTTCTCCAGGACATGATAAACGTTAACTCTTCGAGTATACATTTAGTGTTGCAAGTATATCTAATCTACACCTATATTAGCATAGACCTAAAAAACCCGAAAACCAGTGAGTGAAACTGGAGTAGCATCAAAAATCATGTTGTTTTCACCAACATTGTACTCATAAGTTTTCACCATTTTAAGCTTCGCAACTCGTATTTACAAACTTGAAACGTGTCGCAATTTAACAAAGTCTTTACAGTATAGCAGAGTCATTACTCATTATTACAAAGAATGCTTTTTTGCAAATGGGTAAATGGCTATGAGTAATTCAGTAGGTAGATACGAGCATAAAAACAACTCCATACTCCATACGCTTCATAAATATTGAAAAAAATCTATAATATGACCTTCTAGTTCTAGTACAGTTGAAAACTTCCATTGTAGTTCCAGATTTCTTTCAAATTATTTTTTTGTGTCCAGCCCTTGACCGGATTAATTCAGAAAAACCATTGTTCAAATTTGTGACCTCATTTGACCATTTTTCCTAGTAAAAATCTTAGCTTTACAAAAATATGCTGGCCTTATATGTATTCTCAAATTATTTTATAAACAAAAATGGGACAGTGCACCGAACATTGTGCACGCAATTCGTTGTATTCATATCAAGGTTAAAACGAGAACGAAAGACATTATTTCATTTTATGTTCCTTCTTCCTTGATAAAAGGAAAGAAATGCACTTCCAAACATTTGGTACATATTATACATTCAGTGTCCCAAAAAGTTGACTGCAGCAGATTCATAAAACCAAATAAACTTGCGTATCATTTTAACCAAAAAATGTAGTATAATGTAAGTGCTTTAAATTAAAGTCTTTAATGTGCTATACTGACTTTTTTTCTAAATACCACAAGTTATCCTGCTATGCTAGTTTCATAGTTTACGTCATAGTATGTGTCGGAAATGTCGAACCCGAAAAACCGTCGAATATGTCATTAAACTGGTTTGATTTGTTAATAAATATGCTTCCCTAATCCTCAAAACCGCTAAACTTGCAATGAGTGTAAATGACCGAACAAGCAGGGCTTGCAAAAACACATGCAATGTAATTGTTTTACAAGTCAGAAACGTAACAAGACGTATTATTAAGACTTTGCTAATATCAATATCAATTTGACCAATAAAAATAAATCCTAAATTAGACATAATTGCCAGTTGAAAAAAGATGTCTACTATATTTAAACGACGATTTTGTCACTCAATATATATACGTAACTGAGTCAATAATATTGTAGAGGGTAGCTTTGCCTTATCTTGTCGTTCAAATTGTATGCATCAGTCAGTACATTACGATAGGATTTCGATAAGCTCTAAAGTAGGTATGTATACTGCTTCTACTACACAATACAATATGCTAACCTACGTAACTGGTTGAGGTTATCTGCATCCATGTTATTACCCAAAGAGTAATTATGAACATAATATTGCGTTCTTACGTCATTTTTCCTTACGTAAAAGGAAGAAGGAACCACTTTTGGTCAACTTTGTCCTTTGTTGGCAATTGTCAATCAACAACTAATACCCTATTCTACAAAATTAAATCAAAACAAAACTATCAAACTCTTGACTAATGCGCAAAATAATAATTTGATTAAAACCACGTGACAAATGAATAATTTTTTAAAATTCCAATAAACATTGGGTGGCGGAATGGGGAAAACTAAACACAACAAGGTGAAAGTTGACTTTTATAATTATTGTAATCATAATCTATGATGCCACTGATGCCAGACCATGTGTGACACTAGGCAGCATTACCATTTATTTATGGATTAGAATGTTGATTTAACAAACAAACAAGAGAAAATGACAAAGACTTTTCTTTTATTTATAAAAGACGTGTTTGCTTTCACTTTTCAACACTCCTTGCACTCTCGACCAATTCTTTTGCAATGCTTATCTCTCTATCTTATAATCCTTCCACCATGCGTATCGCGGTATAAGGATTATAATAATCCATAGGTACACATTTCAGAATCCATATTGGACCATTCCAAGCTTCAAAAAAATACCGCACCGGAAAACTTTTTAATAATTTTAATATAGACTACTTGTAAAATTTTTAAAAAACTTATGCGCCTTTTACCTTGTCTTGGACGTGATGAACCAACGAAGTAGAACTCATTTTGGAATTTAATGTTTTTTTCCGTTTTCGCTTTACAGAATTAGTTTTCACTTTGATGTGTGGACCGTCACTAGAAGAAGAAGGACGAGAAGTTGTACCAAGAGCACCACCAGGAAACTCTCGCAAAGCACTAGCCTCTTTGGCATCCTCGTCAGCGGCTAAATACGCCGCCTTCTTCCCAATGCACAGTCCCAGTTTGTAAGCTTTTTTAACATAAAGAAAGCAAAGGAATGTGTACTAGTAGTAGTTAGTAGTTGGCGGCGGCTGTGTGTGAGTTCATTCCATCATCGTCATGTATCTTATCCATAATCCATACCCATATATACCCATTATTATATTATTTGTTGTTTGTAAGGTGTAGGTGTGTAAATATGTATGTGTGTGTAGTGTTGCTCATTTCGCTGCTGGCTATATTCTTTACAATAATTATATTATGTATATGATTCATGGATGAATATGGAAAAATGAAATGAATATAAATGGGCATATTGTAAAATGTAAAGGACATAGGCAGAGGACAGACGGACTATTTGCTGAATTCACTGACAGCAATAAAGCACGATGCATCATCGCCACGAGTCATTCATAGTCGTTCAATTTTCGTTTTTGAATGAGCAATAAATGAATAATACATTTGCATTGAAATTTGCATTATATATAAGCTAGAAAATTAGGTTCCTAATCGTTAGGTAAGTTCGGTGCATGTGGAATGTAATGCAGAATGCAGGTAGTCGAAAGATGAACAAAAATTAATTCATTTTGACACAACGTTGCGCTGTTTATGATGTATGTATTATTGTGTATTTATGATTTTAGAATAATAAAAGGGAGGTTGAAGGTGACTGATAATCAGTCAATTACTGTATGCATGCATAAATAAACGTAGAGGTTAATGATTTATGTAATAGTACGCTTTTTACTGCTAATATCTCGTTGATAAATTGGTACTTGAATTTTGATTTGGGGGAGTAAAATTAAAGAACTGCGAATTTTAAAAATCAAATATTATGTTTGCTCCTTGTTTCATACTTACCTTCCCAGCGCGTTGCTTTCTTCACAATAATAAAAGTTGCAACAACTGCAAACAGATGCAATGCAATAATGCAAACTGAAAACGCGTCCGTGGCTCTATTTCGCTCCACACTAATTATTGTAAGACTTTGAGATGAGTACAGGCCACGGGCTGCATGTAAATGAAGACCAGCAAAAATGTGTAAAATCGTAGAGGCAGCTAATACGATTTCTGAAAAAATTGAAAATGAAAATGAACAATAGCATTGGATGTTCATAACACCAAATATTAATGTGAATAAATATTAAATGAATAAAATGGAGAAACCGTTGAAAAAAATAATTTGGAGATGATTAAAAACGACAAGTGAGGAATTACCTAATCTTCTAAATTACATAGACAATAGATATACTAATCTGACTGTTTCATGAAAAAAATATTCGTAAATTTGCGCTGAAACAACAGAGTTAAAATTGTTGGTAAAACTAACAAAAGTTTCCTGTGATCCTGTGCAAATTTAAATTTGCGCAAACGTACACGTAATTAAAAATAAACCTTTTGAGGTAGGTATTGCACTTGCACAAAATCATTATAATGACGCTGCAAAGTATTTATTTTAAAAGTTACAAGATTAAATTATCTGTGCAAACGAAGTATGCAGTTTGTACTTAGGCGTCAACAATATTTCACCGTGACACACACAACACACAATTTACTTGCATGAGTAATATTTTTTAAAAGTTTAGCTTACACACACATACAAGTGAGCTTTTGTTTGAGCCAAATCTACTTTCGCGTTCCAGTCCCAGTTTGGAATTTAGAAAACTATCAGGTCCTGATTTAGGAACTGTTTTTTTCGTCGTACAATCCTCAAATTGTAGACTACAGTAATTAACACCACATATAAATGGAATTGATGGGCCCGCCTCTACTAGTGCGACGTAACTAAGCTGAGTTGAATCTATAAAAACATGTAGCAGTAATTAAAAGAAGCTCATAACTAAATGATTTCTTATCGAAACTACGATCGATCGCTACAACGTGACAAAAAACATGTCGCTTAACGCGACAAAGATAAGGCCAAATAGAATTGAACAAGTGATGTCTTGTCTATTTACATAAAATACTAGAATCAGTCACGTTCACGTTCCTTATCTTACATGACCCAAATCTATTATTGTCAACAACGAAAATATGGACAGCAACAAGTGTTTATACTACTCTTATTTTTATTTTTTTTAAAAATCAGTGTTACTGCCACAGTGTTGACACTAACCAATGTAAGAAATGCTGAAAACATATTTGTTACTTCTTAAGTTGGAAGTACCTAGTACCTATCTTAAGAATAGAAATGATTAATGATATCACAAATTACATAAACACAGCATGATTAAAACATGCAAACATTTTCTTTATTTTTTTGACGTAAGATTGCTTTCGAACAATATGCGTGACTTATTAAGACTTAATGTAGAAATATTAAAAACATTTTATTTATGTATTATCGTACAGTAAATACAAAATTACACACTCATTCCGTTCAATTCAATAAATTTCCTTGTCAGGCGCCTACTGGTAGTACAGTTCCAAGTTCATTCCATCATGAATTTCATCTATTAAAAAAAGAAAACAACGCTTTACTTAATATTGTTTAATCTTCGAATCTAATTTAAATAATACATTTGTTTTTTTTGGCACAGCCGTGCGTATTTTGATGTACTATATACAACTGTAAATTTGAAAAATTCATTACGCTACGCACACACTACGAATTACGAAATAATAATTTAAGAATAAGCACTTACAATCTTCTATTTTAATGTGATCCTTGAAAATTGTGTACCATTTTTTCAGCACAATCTTGTCATATCGAGTACCCGTTTGTGCTGCAATCAACTTTTTAAGGTCACCAATTGTATCGTCGGGATTGCATTTGACCCGAACTTTCTTTCCCAATCGATCGTTGCAAGTTATTTCAATCATAGTAATTTGAATTCCGTAGCTGCAACTGCTACGCAGTAAAACTCAAAATTTGAATTCTACTAACACTTTTTTTAATTCTACAGAAAAATATAAATTTTACAAACTTTTTTTCTGCAAAGCAAAGTTGACAAATTTTCGAACAGGAGATCTATAGATGAATACTAAAATGCTATATAAATCAATTTCAATACTGACGTGATATTTTACTACCGCAATTCACTGAAGTTACTGGGATAACGTAAGAATTTCGATGGGGCTTCAAGCCTAGATATTATTCATTGCTTTGCTGCTTATTAGTATTATAGCTATAAGTAGAAACATACTATCCATGTCAAATGTATTTTTATTAGCCGAATGTCAGCGTAATCAGATTCTAAAGCAAAAAACGTCCCAATTGTAAACATTGAACGAACAATACAAATACCTAAAATTTCATCCAGTGCAGTTAGTGCAGTATAGTGAAATTAGTGTACAAGTAGAGAATACGTTGCGTTGTTCGCTTGCAACATTCAAGCAAATAGCATGACAAGTCCCTTCTTCCCCAACTCAATTTGAGTCACTCACCACTACCACACAGATGACGTTCGTCTGGTATGGTACTTAACTTCGTGGTGAAGCTTCCTAGAATACCCTTCTTGTTCATTGACTGCGGTTTCGTCGTTTTTTATATTAAAAAAAGTAGCAAGCAGCAAGAATAACGTAGAAAAGGTAGAAAAATTAAGCAGTCAGACACTCGTTACCTGCGTGTTTGATTTGCGCGACGAGTCGGTTTTTTTAGTATCATCATCGTCAGCATATTCATATTTCCTCGTCTACTACTATGTATGTATTACAGCAATAAGTCAATGTACCTGACTGACAACGCATTTGCAAAGTACAGTTCTATATCGTAAGAAATGGAGAATACACTTTGGGGATTAAAACAATCGATAAACCATGAACATGGTGGTGTAGAATCTTCGAAAAGGTGTGGAGGGTGGACTCGGCTAAATGTACTCGTGCAATGTATTCTTCATGTAGAACGACAGTATTGCAAGTATAGCAAATGGCAAACTTGGTTAGTCTTATTGCATATTGTAATCATCATTCATTCAAGATTTGGAAAAACGATGCGCGATGCATGCTGCTGCTTTTGCTATAATATGCTTGTCTATGTACTTTACTTTGAGAGTGTTCCCTTCTTGCTTGCTGCCTATTTCTAACCTCGCTGTCCTCATACTCTCTCCTTTTCGCTGCCATATTGCTTTGAGGAAAGACGTGGATATTCACCACTCTTGCATTCCCTAAAAGGCAGTAATTTTTTTAGTAGAAGAAGTTTGCTCGAGTAATTTATTTAATTCGTCGTCGGTTTAAATTAATAACGTAGTCATTCAAATCAGTTGAGAAGAGAATAATTGTTTTACAGCGAATAAAAAATCGAACTTGGAGTTGATTAGGAAAAATATAGATTTTGTACCAGTTAACAAACACTTTCAACTTTTAAAATATTATATCTTGGGTGAAGACCAATTGAAATATTAGAAAGCGTATTATTGCTGTAGGGTTTCAAATTTAATTGTTGAATATCATCACTACTAGCAAGTGCAAGTAGCAGTCAATCATCATGTCGTACAGAGATCAGCGGTATGTGCTCAGCTTGTTAAATAAATTGGCACTTTGTGCCTCTTCTCCGTCAAGACATCTAGCAAAATTCAGAGTGGTCAAAGGTCAGACGGTAACATCTTCTGCCTTTGCTACTAGACCTGCTGTTCGAAATTACAGTTCAACAGCAGTACCAGGACTTCAAGCAGATGTCATGTAATATATCATATTCATAGACTAGGATAACTTTTGTTATGTTATGCTGTGTTCTTACAATAGCTAGTCAGATTCATTTTGCCAGAATACATTTGTAACAACAGTTTTTTTTAATTTTTGATTTCTCTGTCATCTGATTCAAGCTCATATTTTAAAGTGGCGGACAATTGGCATCAAACCGAAATGATGTAATCAATTCGTTAACGTGCACTGAGCTGACAAACTGAATCGTTCAGAGATCAACGAATCTAATATTTTTCTCAATACATCAGGCTAGAAGCTACTGATCATTTGACCATTCCAGTAGTAGTAGTAGTCACATAGATAGGCTTAGGTGCTTTCGATCTTTATAAAGTTCGGAAATAAATACTGACTGTTTTTTGTTTGTAGTAACGGAGGTCGTGGAAATGATAGGGGAGGAAGTCACGGGGGTGGTGGGAGTAGTAGCTACGGTGGTGGGCGTGGAGGTAGCGATCGCGGTGGTAGTGGTAGCTATGGAGCAACTAGTCGTCCTGGAGGTGGTGGATACGGTGGCAGCAGCGCCGGTCGACGTGATGGTGGGTCAGGTGGTGGTTATGGTGGAAGTAAAATGCATGGAGGTAAACCAAATGGCAACAGTCGTCCAGGAGAAGGGCTTCGGAAACCACGATGGGAAATGGAGCGTCTTCAACCATTCGAAAAAAATTTCTACAGACCTGCTCCGTCTGTGTGTAGTAGGTACGTTCCTCTTGATGAAAAGTGCCGTCGAATAGTTAAATAGCAAACTATTAATAGTTGTTATATTGTGAGTGTTAAATTAAAAGTTAAAATAATGTTTAAATTTAGATCTCAGCATGATGTAGATGCATTCCTTCACAAAAATCAGATTACCATGAAGGGTCGGGATATTCCATTACCTCTAATACATTTCTCAGAAGCGGAATTTCCTGAGCCCGTCGTTAACACTATTCGCAAGTCTGGTTTTGAGAATCCAACTTCAATTCAGTCTGTTGGCTGGCCAATAGCTTTAAGTGGGAGAGACATGGTGGGTATTGCGCAAACTGGTTCTGGAAAAACTTTAGCGGTAAGTTAGATATAGTAACATTTTTATTTTCTTTAAGTATTTTAATTTAATAAAATCTTAGCTAATCAGTTTTATTTTTACATATAAGTTCAAGTTATAATTAGATTATACATACTTAGAAATTAGCGTTCGTCGGGTGGTGTACAAGTTTGTGCATATATGTACAATAGGTATATATTATACACCCAGTTAGTACCTATCCCTCGTTCCTCCTGTCTTGGCATGCAACCATTTATCAATAGTGGTTCATGAGTGCTTCCAGGAGGTATATTAAATTAGGATATAATGCCTTCGGTGTCTATTGTAGTAGCAATCGATAGATCCCATCCTCAATATATCTAACAAAAAATAACCTTATTGACAACCCTATTGATTTTCATACATTAATTAAAAGCGTGAAAGTATTCATGCATGATGGCATGATGTACTAAAAAATTTGTTTGTTTATGATTTTGTAGCCGGATAGACAAACCCTTATGTGGTCCGCTACCTGGCCTAAAGAAGTTAGGGCCTTGGCCGAAGATTTCTTGAAGGATTACGTACAGATCAACGTTGGATCACTTACATTGTCTGCGAATCATAACATTTTGCAAATAATTGATGTTTGTCAAGAACATGAGAAGGAGAACAAGTAAGTTCGCATGAAATTGAGAGAGCGACGCATAGGAGACAAGATAAATTATTAGCTACAATCAAAAGTGGAGAATTTTAAATCCAAAACCCTCTTCTCTTTACTGACTTTGGTCCTTTACCTTTTTATTTATGAACTTGAGATATTCCGTACCACTAAAATTCAAGATATTTAACGTCTTTATGGCTTTAAAAATAATTTAAACTTTTAATAACAACTCTACTAGTCTTTAGCTTTACTCACTTCACAGTGCCCTTCAACTCTATCAAAAGTTCACTTTAAGCAACTCATTATTCCGACCTTTCGTTCCATTTTATTTATAAACTATTTATACTTATCTATGCCAAATATGATATCCAGAATGCAACGGTTGTTGGAGGAAATCATGGCTGAAAGAGAAAGCAAAACAATAATTTTTGCCGAGACGAAAAGGAAAGTCGATGAGCTAACAAGGGTCATGAGACGATACGGGTAATTGTAGTCATGTTTGTTATCTCGCTTTTATTTTTCCAAACCGGCACCCAATTTTTTAAATCGTAAAATCAATCGCAAATGCAGTGCAGCAAAGCAGGTTAAAATGATCGGTATTAGGAGTTCAACTTTAAAGAAGAATTGTCGTTGTTGGTAAAAGATCCCTTGTTTCGTTGTGCCAATGTGATTCTCCATTTTTGAATGAACATAATAGCTTTGAAACTTTGCCTTTAGAGAAAGTTGAAGAAATCGTGAAACGTATAGGGCAGAAAATGAAAGTTGTAGAATGGTTGAATTATAATCGGTTTCGGTTTGCAGACTTCGAATGTTGTTGGACGAAATTGGCACGGAACAAGACAATAAAACAATTGTTTTTGTTGAAACTAAGAGAAAAGTTGATGATATAACCAGAGAAATGAGAAGGACCGGGTAAGATAAAGAATATAATGAGATTAAAGCTGGATCCTTTTACCATTACATTATTCCGCAATGTGTGCACTGTTGACCTCAACTACTACGACGGGTGCTGTGTTCATCGTAATTGTGCAATGCGCTTGAGCCTATACTTTTTTATATCAATTTTAACATTGAGTTACAATTTACTCTAGCTGGCCAGCAATGTGCATTCACGGAGACAAATCCCAGAATGAACGTGATTGGGTCCTACAAGGTAAGCATATATGCTATATGTTCGAATCAAATCAAGACGTTTGAGTGTTGTCGATTCTTATTCTGATTTATCCAAGCTAATTTTAATGTTCTTTTCTTATGTTTGTTAGAATTCCGTTCTGGACGAGCACCCATCCTTGTTGCAACTGATGTTGCTGCCCGTGGACTTGGTATGTATTTTTTGAACTTGAAAAAGCTAGAAAAAATACTCACAAGATAATTATGAAGTTATCTTAGAATCCAGTTAATCCGGTAGCGTTTAGGCAAACCCATTTTTTGAGATTCAGGATATTGTGCTACTTTTTTATTTTTCAAATTTCTGTGATACCTAACTTCAAAAGTGCAACGTTATGCTTTAGCTTGAGACATAGTTCGTTTACAATGCTTTTGTTTTGTTTTCTCTAAACATTGATTTGCCCTCTGCATTGATTTGTAGTAGTATTGAATGACACAAGATATATTGTGAGCAAGGTTAATAAGGATATTCGTTAAATCACAACATAAAATGCCTATTTCTAATGGAATATGGGATGTACGGGTAAGTTGAGTATTTCAGACAAATCCAATGCCATATTTAATGTACGTAGAAGGGTACCAGTTGGATATTTTTCTCTCTATTAAGTATGGTTATGTAGCTTTAAGTCTTATTAACCATTTCTTAGTTCCAGCTATATGCTTTTATGTTTTGTACTGTTAGAATAATAAAAGGTGATTTGTTGTGATTTTCATTTGCAGAGGCACAGTATGAAAGGTGAATTCGGTAAAGGATGTGGAATGCTGGTTTATAATGATGATGAATTCGTCAGTTATGTGATTGTAACAAACGGATGCGATATTGGAGGACGGGTCCAAAGCGTGACCATGAGGCATCTAACAAAAAAGTGAAAATTGATGTCGTCACGCCTTGCCTTGTGTGTTCGCAAAATGTCCTCAGGTCCACACCCAATAATGGTGTGCTGGCCAAGTACACATCCATCAGTTTAAACGTGGTGGGGGCCTAAAATCTTGAGTCCGTCAATGTATGGGCTTAAAGAGAGCTGAAATTTGAATGTGCTGCTTATAGCGCTTCGAGCAACTGTACTCTCTGAAATAGGTCTCCTCCGCGGCCGTAAAGGATAACCGGCATTCTCCAAACATGTCCTGTAATAATCTGTGCCTCTGACCCTCAACCACATGAAAACCTTGCTCATTGTAAAGTTGATATCTTCAAGTGTTAATCAGGGAATTCAAAGCCCAGAAGGTAAGAACCACATGCATGCAGTGTTATCAAAAACTGGATTCTTAAGATTTCCTATCAATAATTTTTAAAGCATTATTTTGAAAGTTCCTTGATAAGCTAAATGTTTTGTAAACTTTGATAATATTTCATGTTGTTCCAGTGTGTTGAATGCATCCGCGATTACTTTCGTAATAACCTTAGCACAATTTTTGATAATAATAGCAAAATATATTTTTTGATTTAATTCAAGACGTGGATGATGTCAAGTTTGTTATAAACTATGATTACCCTAACGGCACGGAAGACTATGTGCACAGGATTGGACGTACTGGACGCTCATCTAAAACTGGAACTGCGTACACATTCTTTACCCACTCCAATGCGAAACAAGCCAAAGAACTCGTCGAAGTACTTCGTGAAGCTAATCAAGTTATCAATCCAAAACTTTACGAGATGATGGAAAGCTCTAGAGGAATGGGTGGACGTGGAATAAGTAAGTTTTGCTGTTGTACTATCCATTATAATTGTCACCTTGTTCTTTATAAGTTAAATCAGTGGTGCCAATGTATTCAATTCTGACTTTTATCAAATTTCAGATCGCAGCAGATGGCGAACTCCTGGAACTTCCCTCGGAGGTGGACGTGGTGGTTCGTCAGGATATAATCAAAGCCGTGGCAGCAGTGGTGGAAGATACGGTGGAGGTGGATACGATTATAATTAATGTATTTGTAGTAGGAAGAGAAATGAAATATAAAATCTCATCTATTCCACATTAGGAATTTCCTAATTTTTACTTAAAGTTTTTAGATTTTAGTTCTCGTATTACTAATAGTATTTCGATGTCTCTTCGTCGCTAGTATAGATTACCGTAATTATTATTGCAGAGTTGATTATTACTCCGTTATCTAAAATGACTTTGATATTTCATAGACTCTATGAATATTCTGTGTAATACTTGGAAGATGTACGCACGTTAATTCATTTCGTAGAGATTTTAATTTTTACTGTTAATTATTTAAACCATGTCACTGTTTTGTGATTTTCGCTTTCACTATAAGTCATTTTTCTGTCGATTATTTGAGAAGGTGCAGGTACTATTTAATTATTTTGTTACTTTACAAACGTGTAGTATGTTAGACGAAGTAATTAGGCGTCATTGTGTTAACGGATGATACTTTTTAGATGTATGATATTACGGCAAATTAAAATTTTCGCTTGTAATACATGATAAATGATTTGAAACAATAAAACCATAAATTTTGATTTGATAATAGTTATTTTTGTCGATCGTTAATGTTTATAATAGATTTTCTTGCGCAATATAGCATACAAACAACATGACGTAAAACAAATATACACAGGTAAAAACATAATAGTAGACGGATCTACCTAATAGTTATACAGGTGGCCAGGAACATGAGACTTGGACATGATGTTCGGCTGGTAGCCAATCTAAATATGCTTCTAGAAGAAAGTTTTTGTCACTATTCCATTGCTTTAACAAACCAGCTTTCGTACAAATTCTTTTTGAGATCAAAGGGTCAAGTATTTTTTGAGTTCGAGGCTGAAGCCTAGCCCAAGGTTTCGTCATTGTAATAGGTAATGATAACAAGTGTTCGCTCCATGTCAATAATTTCGGAAATACTTTTCCTTCTAAAAGAAACTGGGCAAACAATTTGAATTTTTCCAAGGAAAATGGATGCTCAATGTCGTGTACGGGCAATGACCACCCTTGTTTTCCGTATGTAGATTTTACGGAGCATTTGATAACCCCCTTTTCTGAATCGTAGTAAGGTGGTGGACCCGGGAGTGGCTTTCCAATTTTACATAAAGATTTACAAAATGATGGAATCCACGTCGGTTCAATAGCTGTAATTCCTCTCATGTACATTTTCTGATTGGATTCAAAAATTTCTTGATACACAACCCACTCGGGTAGGGTGTTACGAAGGATGGACGATGGATACATCAGTACTGGTTCCTCCAACTCTCCACATCTATAAGTGTACATACATTTTTGGTATTTAGTAAACGTGACGAAAAACAGTAAAAAGTTTAACGATTGATAGATACTACGAGAATGATTTATACCTGTATGCATATTTCAATTTCTTTTTATCTTCATCATCTTTGATTTCATCTTCGCCAATTTTATGGGCGACCCTATCGGGTAGTCCGCTTAGTAGAACTTGTCGTAAGAGGGTTGCTTCATCTTCAGTGGGAGGTTTCATGTGCGGATTTAAGGACAACTCAGAGCTTTGATCAACCATCATGTTTACTTCAAGCGTTAATTGTTTACGCAGTTTCCGTATTTCTCGCATAGCTTTCAAACGAAGGCCTGCTTTTTCACAAAACTCTCCAGACCCATTTTCGTACTCAAAGGCACCCACAGCTCGAAGAAGTAACATACAGTCACCTGCATAAAACAATCATGTAGTCAGAAGGTACATAGGTAATAGTTATTTAGATAATATAGAGTTGAGGACATACTAAAAGTAAATTGTTTTTTGTAAGCGCAAACCTAAAAGTAACTGAGATCCAGTTCCGGCCCATTGTCGTCTCAACTTGGTCCATATAGATCGTGCATCTTTATTGCTTTCAGTCAGTGAAACGTCCAAGAATACTTCCTACAATTGCAAGATTAAATATTTTTATTGCTGAAATACGTGTATTTTTAATCATAGATAATTATAAGGAATATCTTTTATTATTCTTACTTGAACTGTCAAGGCCGCAACGAGTGCAATAGTGTACTCCACTACAGAATGATGAAAACTAAGCGCCAACATCTTAGAAAATCTTGGACTTAATGGAAAATATGCCATTGTTCTTCCAAGATCAGTGATTTTTGTCAGTTCAGTTGACGGTTTGGATGTCTTCGGAATACCTTCAGTATTCGACTTGACAAATGACAACGCTCCCAAGTTTAAAAGTGTCTGTTCCGCTCCAACTAGTTGACTGTCCCCAGGATGTGTTGGGAAAGGAAAATTCTGAATTTTATCTACACCAATGGATTTCATAAACAACATCATATCGTCAACCGGTCGAATGAGTATCTCCGGAGGCGAATATTGCTGGAAATCGGAATCGTACACCGCAGACGAATACAATCTGTTACAAGAATAAATATGAATGTATAACTGTTATTACTTAAATTGTTACGTTAAAAAAATTTATTCCAATTACCTATAACAATGACCAGGGCCAGTTCGCCCAGCACGACCAGATCTCTGTTCTACAGATGCTTTTGAGCACCACGTCACTGTGAACTGTTGAACTCCGGTAAGTTTATCCCATTCCTTTGACTTTACCTTCCCTGAATCGACCACGTAACGTATTGATGGTATTGTCAATGAGGTTTCTGCTACATTTGTGGCTACAACACATAGCCGACAATTTTTGGGAGGAGGTTCAAAAACCTAGAAAATTACATAGAGAAATGTGAATAATACAACTGCGTGGTACTTTTATATGACATTAGTAATTAGCTACTTAAATAGAAATGGATCACAATTACCTTTTGCTGTTCATTGCTTGGAAGCATGGAATACAAAGGCAAAACGTACATTGGTTCGTCATTCTCATTGGCACCGTCCACATTCCATTTGCTTGACAATTCAGTATCCTCATCGTCAACGTCAAACGTATCACTGTTGTCAGATAAATACAAATCTTCCTCGTCGTCTTTTTCTCCTGACTTCAACGGTAGGGCCTTGACTTTATCCAAGTCAAATGTTTTTAGTTGGACATGCTTTTTGTCAAAGTCTTGCTTCTTTTTACGTTTCTTGTTGAAGTAATCTTTATTACTGGAGGCAGCCAGTTTGGTAAACTCATTGGATTTTTGCGGAAATGCTCTCCTTAATTTACTAATCAACGTCCGAACTTCTTGTTGACCAGTTAAAAAGATTAAAATGCCGCCAGGAGGCAACTTGCGATGAATCTGTACCGTTTTCTTATACGCAGCAAGTACATAGTCTTCCGGGGTAACTTTATTAAAGTGAATTTGAACAGGAAATTGCCGAGTAGGTACATGAATTAATCTTGGAGGCGATTTAAATAATTTGGGATTTTCTTTGAAATCTTCAACACGCATAGTTGCCGACATGATAATAAGCTTTAAAGGGTCATTTCTTTTTTGTCTCAGTTTGACACATCGGGAGAGTAATCCTAAAAAACAATTTACATTTAATCCAAACTATAGTTTTAAAAATCGATTAGCAATAAAATGTTATATCTTACCAATCAAAATATCGGTATATAAAGACCGTTCATGAGCTTCGTCAATGCAAATTGCAGAATATTTCATAAGAAGAAAATCTTTTTCCATTTCTTTAAGTAGAACACCATCCGTCATAAACTTTATTTTTGTTTTAGAACTAGAATTTCCTTCAAACCTAATCTGATACGACACTATTTCAGTTGACAGATTTAATTCCTTAGCCACCCGATTCGACATGGCTATCGCTGCAACTCGTCTGGGTTCCGTAATTCCAATCATTCTGTTGTTTAAAGCATAACCAGCTTCATAAAGGAATTGTGGCACTTGTGTAGTTTTACCAGAACCTGGAACAAAATAATTTTTTGTCTTCAAGTAGATTGCCAATACATCAACCATCAACTAGTAATAAAGTTAACTTTAAATACCTGTCTCTCCAGCCAAAACGGTTACCAGGTTCTCTGTAATAGATTCCATTATAATTTGCTCCTCTGGAATGATCGGCAATTTTGATCTGATTGCTTCAATTTCAGGTGTACGATTGACCTGCACAAACTGCTTCCGTTTCTTATTTGCCGGATCTACATCTTTACGTGTATCGGCTGTTACTTCAAGTTTAACGGCATCAACAGCAGGCACTTGAGGATCCTCCTGGTTATTCTCTTCAGAAACTTGAGTTTGTGGTTGTACTGTGACTGTGTCATCATCATCATCACTATTATGTACATCCTCAATTTCCTCCGACTTGACCGCGGTCTCGGTATTCATTTCTTCATCTGAATCATCTTCAGTTGATGATGAATCTTCGTCAAAGCCAAGAACCATAGGATCTTTTTCCTTTTCTTTTGAATTGGCACTTTTTACAAATCTTCCACTCCAACTTCTGTATTTTAGTTTGTTGGAATCTTTGACATTGCTCTTTCTCGGTGCTACTTGCCTACCTTCTATTTGCTTCTCTACAAAATCTCCTTTTTCAATACTGCAAAATAACTTTTTAAGTCCCTCGGTTTGAACTTGAAGGAGGGGTGTTAATTGAGCATACTTTTCTGAAGGGAGTTGATGCTTTTGGAGTTCTTCGAGAAGTTCAGCTCTGTTACTTTTCTTTTCTCGTCTCTCCACAATTTTTTCCAGCTTCTTTCGCTGCTTTCTCGATAAAAGCTTTTGTCCCGAATTGCTTTCAGTCGCCCGCACAATCGTTTTTCTCTTTTTCGAGGGGAGTACAAGCGCGTTAGCCTCGTCATACTTACCATTTACTCCAAGTGCTTTATTGTCAATTGGAATCTGTACAATTTGAGTTTTAAAAAATTTACTTGTCAATTATATTTTCGACATAACATGGGTTACCCAAGACGGTGGATTTTCAAAGTTCATATATCAACAACAATCATATTAAAATGTTACCTTTTTACTAGAATCGACAACATCCGTTTGTTTAGTTTGGCTCTGTCGTGCCTTTTGATTAAAACGTTGTCTCATTCGTGCCATTTTAAAGTGGTGATGGTAAAAAAACACAACAACACTGACAACTAAAGATAAAACTTTCAAAAAACAACCAACGACACTAACGTGGTTGGGAATAGTTGGTAGCTTCTTTTTTCACTGTCTGTTATCTGTCAATGACAGGGGTGAAATTATTAAAATAAATTAATAACCAAAGAGAACTGACTATTTTTACAATTAAAGCTCACATCAGAATAATTGACCATTAATTTAATGACTGTTACTGTTTAAAAAAACAACGAGTAAACAGAGATTTATAAAATACTTTTAAGGCATGTGCTTTTTCAAAGCGCAGATTGTTTATGTGTATATATACACGTATGTTTATTTATGTACACCTCTGCAAAACAGATCTCATCAGATGCAAAACACATGGCCAGCGTTGTTCGACATTGCCACATTATGAAACTTTGTTGTGCTACGTTAGGGGCAAAGTGAGCTATACGCTAGTTCGCAGCAGCAAAAAAAGCTTTTTAGTTCATAGTTCATTGGCAAGATTCACATTTTAAACGCTTTATCGTAATTTTACGATTCGTAAAATAATATTATCTTGCTTCAAATATGATAATTCTTTTCTTAAAAGATCTCTGCGAATCAATAATCAATCTCAAAGCCAATTTTCATCAGTAACCGCATTTATTTGTTAATATTTCACGTTTGCTTTTAGTTCCCTTTTACTCCTCATCAGTTTATTTCAATGAAAATGAAAGCTACTCAATTCCTTCTGGGTAATAAATGTCATAATTAGTGATCATATCATAATAAGAAAAAATAAGTCTCCAGTACAGTAAAACAGGGTTAAAATATTTATTATTATTATTATTAGGCAACGACATTTCAGTACATTGGGGTTAGGTAATTGAAAGTACAAAAAGTTAAAGCAGTAACGACTTGGCATTTTTATAATAT